>JAFIRS010008847.1:0-14074 GCA_018342105.1 Gonioctena quinquepunctata | reverse complement strand
CCTGGCTTAATATTGTTATTGTAAAAGTTTAATGCAGTTTCACTGGGGAGATTATTTATATAAGCCAACCAAAATACATACCTCTCCACTTCAGAGGGATAGTTACTGAAATTTGGACTGACCATATGTCTCAGAAGGAACAGGGATGGCATTTAGAAATAAATTGAATTTATTGTGGCAGGGACGACTTATCCCCGCCTGGTAGGCAGAAGCGAAATTCCACACACCTTACATTCTGAGACGGCTAACCTGGAAATATTTCGAAGTGTATCAAACTGACACCTAAATGTACCAGCGGGCTTTTCAATCAATTAATTACCAAGAAAAATTTTTTTTATATGATTTAAATTAATTTTTGATCGCCGAGTAGTGGCTAAATTGAATTTAACTGTTGAGAAATATAGAATTCTCGTGGGCTCATATATGTAGACAGAAAAACATATCGTTCAAGGTTATGTTTTGGTTCAAGGTTATGGTCTGAAGGTTGGCACGTGTTCATTTTGAGGACGAATTACCAAGATTTGTGTATACTGTGTGCTTTCATATTTATACTATACTATATCCATTCTCAGTAGAATGGGCTGATAAACCCGAGCAAAACATAATAGAATTTGCCGCTTTGACCGAATATGCTGACCATGGCGGAGATTTATTCTATTACTTTAAATGTAACTTTGCCTATTTTTGTTTAAATACTTTTTTTCGAAGACTGTTGAATGTGCCGAAAAAATCACAATGGAACTGAATTTCCAATAATTTGTCGATTTGAGTTCCCATCAAAATCTTCTTTTTTCCGGGCTTGGAACCGGCAGATGTTATAACTAAGCGATTTAAGATATAAAATGTATCAGGGAAGTGTAGAATAAGAAATAAAAAAATAACAAACATCACTGTTTACTCAGTGTTTTGAATAATAATGTATTTAGTTAGCATCAGTGCTACATGAAAACGACAGAAGTTGGCAATCAGGATTTGTTACAAACATTATTATATATAGGAAAACTAAACCTAATTGAATAAAATTTAAATTAAGTATGGAATTATGCAAAAAATAAAGATGACAAACACGCTAACATTTAGTTATAACAAAATTTTCTCAAAAGATTTTCGAACTGATTTAGATTATCAAAGTTTTTAAAAGTCACAGCTCAATAATTGTACAAAGTCTAAGCATTAAATATCTTAGTAGGAGTAATTGAATGTTGAACTGACCCATTCTAATCCTCTTAATAACTTTCTCAATGATTAATAATTTGAAAAATTCTCATTTCATATCCTCATGCTATTCAGCTGAACATTGTTTTATTTCCGCGTGTACAATAATTATACGTTTTCCTCTAGAACATGGTGCTTGAAGACTAAATGTCTCTTAGATTTCCGATGTTCTTTTATTTGACGTAAATAAGCCTGCCTTTAAATAATAAAAAATTAAAAATATCTAAAATGATTAGTATTAAACACTTTTATTGATTGTTTTGCATGATGAAGGGGAGGCGTACACCTTTATTTCTTTTCTTCAAACGAATTTACACAATATATTTAGCTGTTTTACAAATTGAAAGCAGCTTTGCTTACGCCAGAAATTCCATGTTGATGGTACTTTCGACTACTGCACAAATTTGCAGTTGTTCACCATACATGGCTGCCTCTGCTCAGACAAACACCACACCACTGTTCTACTAATAGATTCAACCCAAACCCAATCAAGTAATATATTGTGGTTTAGGGAAAATTGTGCTATACGCGATCAGCGAAGTTATCGACTGGTTTTTACGCGCCGAACAGTTTTCACTTAATTTGGTCTACTTTATTTGTATACGGGGAATCATATTTATTTATCTTTCCGTTTTCCTTCATAATTCAACATTATAATATGTACGATTTTAAACGAACCCTATATTTTTGGTTGAGATGAATTTATTCAACTGAGAATGGATATACTATACACGATGTTCTATTGTCGTATTTTGTCGCACATTCTGAAAAATATACGTGATTTCAAAACTGGCGGCAAGTTATTTGCAACTCCTGAAATTGATTTGTTTGAATATATGAACAGGGTATTCATAAAATCAGATGAAATGCTTTTAATATAGAATTTTGTTTTACCAAAATTGCCAAGGTATATGAACTAACCCTAAAATTTGAAGGTAATAGACTACCCTTTTGGTGTTCCATTAGGATTCGTGATGTTTTTTCGTAGTTATAGAAATTGTAGTGACTCGGGTGACATTTTTGAGTGTAGCGCCATAATAGAATGAAAAACAGAATCGCTGAATTTGTGTTAGTTAAAATATCTAGGAATATCAAAAAATACACCTATTTTGAATATTAGTGTAACGTAAATAAACTTAACTTGGTTTTAATAATTTATTTCACACTTAATCTACAACTTAATTTATATTACTACGCCACTGAATAGCTCGATCGCATGGGCTCGTTCAGACTGCCTGTGCCATCTTGAGGGCTACCTATTTATCTCCGTCACAGGATTCCCGATCTTTCGAATTCCGGCAGTTGGCGACGGCATGTTCCAATTGTTTCCAATATTGACCGTTGTTTTCCGCGGAAGAGCGACTGGATGGTTCTCGAATATCTCCGGGGATGATCTCATCGCTGTCGATGGCAACGTGTGAGGCGACAGGTCCGGCCTAGGTTCGTTACATTGCCCCCTTCTTAAAGACATTTCGTCCCGAAATTTCATCCTTGGAGTGTGACGATATCTGCATGACTCCCCATATCTGCACCGTGAAGTTCGATGGAAGTAACACTCCACGGTCTTCATGGATCGGTCGTGGAAGAGGGTTACAGCAAACCAAAATCCTGACGCCGCTGGATCTGAATATCGCCTCCAGCATGCTTTATGACTCTCAGCCCAACCCATCAATACCACAGGATAGTTTTGGTGCTAGATCCGCCAGATTCTGGTCCACCATAGTATCTCTAGTTTGGTGAGACTCTTCCAGACATCTTCATAGGACGGTTTATCTTGGGAATGCCTCTTGGTAACTAGGTAGTAGATGTTTCTCTGGCCTTTCTTCAACTGTAGCACCCCACCAACTTCTGGATTCTGCTCCCGCAGTGTTTGGAGTGACCAAATTTCTTGGAGAACACTACGGCGATGCCCCTGGACATTCGAAGATCTTCTGCCACACAGTGCGCTAGTGCGTAGTCAGCAGGCACCTCGAAAGGTCTCGTGACTCCTCTCTAGTAACCCCATGTAGAACTTTCTGCCCTTTTTGAATACAAGGACATAAACTTCTCGAACGTCATATCATCCTCCGGTGGCTTGAGGGTGCGAACTTGGTCATGGTTTCCAGCGTGAGGCCAACCTGTTGAAATGGACGACCCTTGGTTTCCTCGGGGTGGCTTATGGATTCGGTACACAAGGTCGTTTATCCTTTTCACGATTTTATACGGCCTTCCGGTTCCGCAACTTTGGTGATAGTCCACGACGACGTTTAGGGGTTGTACAGCCATACAGGTCATCAACCTTAAATCCTCCAGCGTCGGCCTTGATGTCATAGGTCTTCTTCATTTTATCGCTGGCACTCTGGATGTTCAACCGGACTCGTTCGTGGATGTCGTCCATTCTCTGCCGAAGTTTGCTGACGTAGTCCTCTCCCGCAGTGTCTTGTCTGGCGGTATCCCAAACTTCAGGTCCAGGCAGTCGCAGTTCTCGGCCCATTATCATACTAGCAGGAGTTTGACCGGTTGACTCGTGTACTGCGGATCGATAGGCCATCAGGAGCCAGTGAAGATACTGGTCCCAAGTCTCTTTGATGGTCAGAGACAACCTTGGACAAGTGGCGGTTGATCGTCTTGTTCTTCCGTTCCACCATTCCATCGGACTGCGGATGTAGGGGCCGTGGTTCTTGTCTTGCGGATGTTCAGCAGTAGACATATTTCTTGGAAAGGTTGATTCGAAATTTCTGCCTTGATCCGAGTGCAGCTCCATTGGAATACCGAATCGACATATCCACTCTTTCACCAAGACGTCGGCGACGGTGATGGCTTCCTGGTTGGGCAGGGCATAGGCTTCCGCCCACTTACTGAAGTAGTCCATTGCCACAAGGATGTATTTATTCCCGTGGTCGGATACGGGAAACGGGCCGGCGATGTCAATGGCGATTCTCTCGAACGGGCTGCCTACGTTGTACTGACGCATCGGGGCTTTGGGTCGTATTCGAGGTCCATTGCTAGCAGCGCATACAGCGCACTTCCTGCACCAGTCCTGGACGTCAGCTTGACAATTGGCCCAGTAAAACCGTTGCCTCACTTTCTGCAGGGTCTTCGTCACTCCCAGATGTCCTCCGGCGACTCCATCATGGATTTCCCGCAGCACTTCCTCTCTTCTGTTCCTGGGAACAATTATTTGGCGTCTGTCTTCCCCACCAATATCGGCCTCCAGCACACGTTTCAGGATCCCATTGTCCAGAATAAAGAGTTCCATTGTGCCCAATAGGACTTAACAGCCGGCGAGTAACCTGCGGCTTCCTGCCATGATGGTCTTCGATTGCCCTTCTTCCAGCTGACGACTAAGCCAAGGTCGGGGTCTCTCTGGTCTTTCTGGATCTTGCTGTCATTCCAGTTGTCATCCATTGCCGCGGTTCTACAAAGTGTTGCTTCTTTCTCTTCTGCTCGTCGGCAATGTGAGCAATCATCTGGACATGGTCTTCGCGACAAGGCATCTGCATTCTTATGGCTAGTTCCGGCTCGATGTTCGATCTCGAAATCGAATTCTTGGAGTCTCTCGATCAACGTGCTACTTGACCCTCAGGATTTTTGAACTGTAAGAGCCATTTGAGAGCTGCATGGTCAGTTCTCAACAGGAATCTTCTTCCATATACGTACTTGTAGAAGTGTTCCACTCCTTTACAACAGCTAACAGCTCTCGCCTGGTGACACAGTAATTGCGCTCTGGTTTGCTGAGCGTCTTGCTGAAAATAACCAATGACCTTCTCCTGTCCCTCCTGGATCTGAGATAGGACAGCTCCAAGTCCCACGTTGCTGGCGTCCGTATCCAAAATGAATTTCCTTTGGGTGAGGGATAGCTCAGTATAGGTGCGTTGATCAAAGCTCCTTTCAGCTTCCTGAATGAGTCTTGACATTCTTCGGACCACTGGAACTTTGTTTGGCCTTCCGTGAGCTTGGTCAGTGGTTCAGCGATGTGGCGAATCCAGCACATATCGGCGATAGTATGTGCATAAACCAAGGAAACTTCGAAGTTGGTGAATGTCTTTTGGGATGGGCCAATCCTTAACAGCTTTGATTTTCTGGTCATCCACTGCTACTCCTTCTCCAGAGACAACGTGGCCGAGGTATCGTACTTCTTTTGGAACAGATGGCATTTCTTGGGCTCAGCTTCAATCGAGTTCCTCAGTCGCAGGAATACTTCCTCAAGTTTTTCACGTGGTCCTCAAACGATCTGCCGACCACAATTATGTCGTCGAGATACACTAGACACGTGTTCCATGAGAGTCCCTTCAGTACTGTTTCCATCAATCTTTCGAATGTGGCGGGAGCATTACAGAGCCCGAATGGCATAACGGTGAACTGCCACAATCCTGGCCGATGGTAAAAGCAGTCTTTTCTCGATCTTCCTGAGCCAGTTCTACTTGCCAGTATCCACTCTTCAGATCAAGGGTCGAGAAAATCGTGGAACCAGCCAACGTGTCTAGGGTGTCATCTATTCTCGGGAGAGGGTAACTGTCCTTCTTCGTGACATTATTAAGTTGGCGATAGTCTACACAAAAGCGTGTCGATCCATCCTTTTCTTCACCAGTACGACTGGAGGGACCAGGGACTGTCAGATGGTTCGATAACTCCTTCTTTTCCCATATCGCTGACTATTTTGTCAGCCTCTTCCTTCTTGCAGAGGAAGTCTTCTTGCTGATTGCCGGATCGGTCGGGCACCCCAGTATCAATCTTGTGCTGGACCACATTAGTTCGACCCCTTTTCCTTGTCCGGTATCGAAGATGTCTTGGTATTTTTTGACTAAATCTCTTAGTTTGGGCTGTTGAGCTGGTTTTATGTCTTTGGAAGAGATGGCAACTAATTTTCTAGTTCTGTGGGCAAGTTGTTGGGTTGGCTAGTCGTACCTCGTACGCCCGGATCCAGACGAGCAGTGCCCTAAAATTGTTCCTTTCTTTAAGGTCACTGGAAAGTAATTGACATTCTGACCCTACCGGCACAAATTTTCAGCACGTAACAGGGTTTTCCCTAGGGCAATCCCTCGTCCAATTTTCTCATCATGAAGTTTGGGCTCGAACATCACCACGTCTCCACTGCTCGCACTCCCGTCCAGGCGAGCCTCCAGAATGGTTTCAGCCCTCTCAGGTACGCTTACATCTTCAGCCAACAGCACACGGATCAACTCTTCACTTCTCCCATGAAGTACCAGCTCTTCTCCGTTGACACGTAGGACGCCGTCTTTGAAACCCAATTCAAACCCTCTGAATTCATGATGTCCATTCCGATGATTGCATCGTCTTCGATGCCCGCTACAAGTGCCTGATGTTTCACTTTAGTGCTGCCCAAAATTATTTCAATCGGTAGCTCGCCATATACGGTAGCTGGCTCCCCTGTTGCTGTGCGTAGCTTCAAGTTGTCAGTTCAATTCGTTCCGGTGTTCTGGCAAAGGAAGGTCCGAGAATTGTCCTAGTCGCACCTGTATCTAGCAGCATGGTGCAAGGCTCGTTATTGATGAGACCGTCTACGAAAACACCTCTGTTCTGTCGTTGCAGGATAGCGACATATGCGTTGTTAACCGGGGCTTGCTGGACACAGGCCGACGATTGCCTTCTCGTCGACCTTCTTTGGTTTTCCTGCATCGTAGTCGTGTTTTCGAATGTTGGACATTTGCTACGCACATGTCCAATTTTGCCACAATTCCAGCATCTTAACTGTCTTTTCTCAGGGAACACTTCCCCTAATCACTTTCCTTATGGCAGCTTCCAAATTAGCAGGCTCCTGTGAGTCTTCCTCAATCATTCGGACTTTACTCTGGCTTTTGCAAGATTGTTTCGCTGCCTCGTATTCCAAAGCGCGTGCCAGTGCGTCTACGAGATGTGTTGGACGAGCTAGTGTCAACGCTTGTCTGGTTTCTTGGTCACGGAGTCCATCCAGAATGCCTGAACCGCTAATCGCTCCATTACATTTTCCGGTGTGGCTGGATATGCGAGACGAACCAAGCGTGCAATGTCAGCTTCGAATTCTTGTAAGGATTCGCCCGATTTCTGGCAGCGATTTTTCAGTTGGGGTGGTATACGTGTTCCAAATGGGCCTGGCCATATCGTAATTCTAGATGTTTAATCAGCTGATCATAGTCCTCCTGTTCTTGGGCGGTAGAGTTTGTAGAATATTCGTCGCTTCTCCACGTAATGCAAGTGTTAGTGCTACAGCTCTTTCCCTGCATTCCATCCATTTGCTTTGGCCGCTGCTCAAACTGTCGGCGGTAATTTTCCCATGGAGTTTTCCGTCGAATTGAGGGGGGCTTCATGGAAAGCTTCCCTATTTCAGAAATGACCTTGACATCTTTTATACCCTCTTGAACTTTATCCAAGTTCAAACCTCAAGTCCCAAAATTGCATTTTCGTTAACCATCTCTGTGGAGGGCGCACTATTAATTCGTTTTCCAGCCTACTGATCGTTTCCTTTATTTTATCTACCTCCGTGTTCATTTTGCTCCCTAATTTTATCTATCTCTGTCTCAACGGTTCCCATTCTTTCTTCTAGAAAATTAGCCACACCACACAATTCTTTTTTTAGGCCTTCTGTGTTTTCCAGGAACTTCTCTTCCAGGCTTCTTGCATTTTCTTCCAGGCTTCTTGAATTTTCTAGAAGCTTCTCTTCCAGATTTCTAGAATTTTCTTCAAGCTTCTCTTCCAGATTTCTCGATTTTGTTGCAGTTCTTCTTTCACGGATTTAGTAGTTTCTTCGAGTTTATTCATTACCAAACTTAAATCGCCTCCGGAACTTCGAATAAAAATGTTTCGGGTCCTCACCTTCTTGTATAAGTCCTTCTGCAAGTCTTTCCTGGAGTACTTGCTTACCTGTTGTTTCCAGTTCCCTTTCCTCCAATTCCTGTTTCAATTCCGCTACCTTCAAATCCATGAAGGCCTTTTCTTGACACATTTTGTCTTTGACGAGGTATCAGTCTGTTTTACACGAAAAGTTTATCAGTTTGTTAAAATTCACTTCGCGAATTCTTTTCCACGGGCCACCAGTCTATTGTCTGTTTCACGCGAACGGTGTAGCGTTTATATTCCCACACAATTGTCCACTTCGCGAAAACCGGCCCACTGTCTATTTTGGCGTACAAAAGGTCTATCAATTTATTTTCTGACTATCCACTCCACGATCCTTGTTTATTTTCAAAATCTCGCTTCCGACACCAATTGTAACGTAAATAAACTAACTTGGTTTAATAATTTATTTCACACTTAATCTACAACTTAATTTATATTACTACGCCACTGAATAGCTCGATCGCATGGGCTCGTTCAGACTGCCTGTGCCATCTTGAGGGCTACCTAATTATCTCCGTCACAGGATTCCCGATCTTTCGAATTCCGGCAGTTGGCGACGGCATGTTCCAATTGTTTCCAATATTGACCGTTGTTTTCCGCGGAAGAGCGACTGGATGGTTCTCGAATATCTCCGGGGATGATCTCATCGCTGTCGATGGCAACGTGTGAGGCGACAGGTCCGGCCTAGGTTCGTTACATTAGTATGGTGTTTCCAAAAGTATCCGAAGATGATAAGAATGTCAAAACAAAAAACAAATGTCAGTAGATTTAAGACCACATCGCCGAGTTATCCTCTTCAAATTTACATGTGCGTATAGTGCCATATTTTTTAGGGGGGCAGTATCGGAGACATAATTTAATAAAATGACAGCGCCTCAGTGCCTTTTTTGAAGGCATCATAAGCATTTTTAGAGATATAAAGTTAGATCATGATAGAAATGGATGGATATTATTAATGGAATATAATGTTTATTCGTCAACATAACAAACATTGTTTCAATAATGAAATATCGAATCTTGCTAAAAATGTTCGAATAAGATGCCAATATAATGATGAAAAATCTGAACAGAATAAAATATATAAATATTTGGATTTGACATAAAAAATATTATTAGAACAATAAAAAACACACACAATTGTCACAAATTCTCAGTTCATCCATATTCCAGATAAAAAATTATGAAATTCAAAAAATTCTCTAACTTTTCTTTTGGATATTATTATATTTCTGTCAGTTCGGATAATAAGTGATTATAGAATTTTGTTCTTGCCAGTGAAGGAAGGACATATAAGCTAGTAGAGTATTTTATAATTTTAATTATGTTGCGGTGCCTTGATAAAAATTGATGATTATCACCTTTTTTTGATAAAAATCAAAATTTCGTATAACATAACACCCACAACTATACGAGGAACAGTTAATAGGGCGAATTTTTTCAAGTACGATCAACGAGAATCTGTTTTCCTTCAAAATGAATATTAGTAAGTAGGATAATTCTTTTCTGTGCTATATGAATATTCTATTTATTCCAGGGGCCCTCCGCACAAGATGATATTGTATGGACTATGAAAGCATATCGGTGAATATTTTAAATTGATCAGAATTTTTTGGTTGAATTGCCTCTTCAACTGAAGCAGTGCATAATATTAAAATTGTTTCAATGTAGAACAAAAGACCTATGGAAAATAATAATAAAACAAAAAATAATAACAATAACTCAATAATAAAAGCAATTGTACACTATACATGTTGTATCTGTAAATAATTGTATCAAGCTTGTTTGGAAATCATTTGCCAAATTCAGTTGTGCAGAAGTAAGCAACACCAAAAACTCCAGATACTGTACTTCAAAACTGTGTTATAATGTTCTTCAATCGTGAGCAAGAAGTGATCGTATTCTCAAATCAAAAAAATAAGGGTTATGTCGGCTTAGATTAATTTCCTGTTGAATTAATTGAGGATTGTAAATACATCTTACTTAGTAATTCATATCACCCAAAAAATTAACTTCGCTCTTCTCACAGTAAAATGTCCATAAAAAACTGAAAATATCCAAAATAGTGTCACTATTTAAACAGGGGACACTTCTAAACCTTATTTTTAGAGAATCTGCAGGATTGTCAGCACGATTTCAGACAAGTCGATCAAGAAACTTTAAGAAATAAGTGTTTACAGTTCACAGTAGATCGATGAAAAACTGCAATAAAATGTCTATGTGATAGGATTTTTTTGTCAACTTGTCACATTATTCGATACAATTCATTATCAGCTTGTCAGATGAACTCAATTATATGGGCATAAGACGCTCGCTGAATGATTGGGATGCCTCCTATATCAACAATAGTCAGTTAATCGTGAAGATTGAAAATGTCCTCTCTGATAAATTTAGCACTGAATTAAGAGCCCCTCAGGGCAGTATCTTGGGATCATTATTTATACTTCATGTTAATGACTTACCTTTGTATATATCAGCAGGCAGAACTTTCATGTATGCAGATGACATAGTATACCAAGCAAATGCCAGAGCAAGCATAGTTATGCATGAATTCCATGAAATCAGCTCGTAGTGAATATCAACAAAACTATGTGCATGTAAAGGACAATACAAAAAGCTCTCGGACTGTGAAATGTCAATACATAATATCACCGTGTGATGATACACAATTTATAGGTTCAAACGTTGACTACACATGCAACAAACTCGCTAGTCTCTGTTTTACTATAAAACTGTTGCCTTAAAAAGCATCCTTATGTACTATAAATGGATTCATACAGCTCCAAGCTATAACATTATGTCTTGGGGAAATACCACAGATCTCGTACATGGACGTGTATACGTCCATGATCTCGTATACAATCACACCATATAACAAGCCAAGCAGACAAACCTTTCAATCCAATAACATCCTCGCACTGTCTAGCATTTATATTATGAAAATTATAATGCACATAAAAACAAATATACGAAAGTTCAAAACAGTTGGAGAAATCTCTAAATATGACACAAGAAACTCCAATAATCTGTATATCGTCGAAGCCGGAGCAGTTTAATTTATTAGTTTAATATACTTACCAAAAAAAGTTCATTTCATTTCATATAACTATTCAACTCAATTTTACCCATTGTATGTATGTATGTGTGTTAATTATGGAACTGTTTGAATTATTCACATTGTTTAAACTCCAATCATTGTTATAAACTCAAATTTATTCAGAAATTGATTTAGTGATATGTATGTATTTTGATGAAACTCTCACACACCAAATCCATTGTAATAATGGCATAAAGGCCAAATAAAATCTATCAATCGTCTTGACAATTTTCTGCATACATGATCAATTTCATGTTTTCTGCCTGAACCTTAATCTAAATGATCAGCACGAAACTTGGTACATTCCGAAGGTTCAATAGTGATCATTTTCCCAGAAGAACTGTAAAAATAACGTTTTCTCACCATTCTGTTTGCACCACGTAATAAATTGATGAACATAGGTGATTTAATTTGACCTGTACTTCACATACGTAGATTCTTTACATTTCATATTTAATTTTCATGTTTCGACAACTAACATTTCATTTTGGAAAAAAACGAAAACGAAGATGTTAACCCTGTGTCTTTGATAGCTCAGTTGGTAGAGCATGAGACTAGCAATCTAGAGGTCGTGGGTTCGATTCATGCTCGAAGATGGTATTTTTCTGAAATTAAATTTTTTGTGTGTAATGCCATAATTTCCTTCCTACTTCTTTATATATATATATATATATATATATATATATATAAAACATAATTGCTATATCCAAGCTATCACGAAATATAGGTCGAAGTTCATTGTCTGCAATACTATGCATCCACTTAACCCTGAAAAAACAAACCTGTGATTGTTGTACATAGTTATTGTTTATAATTTGAATTTAAATACGAACAAATACTTGACATAAAGAATGCAATTTACTTATTCTAGACAAGATATCACTCTTTTCGTTTCATTTCAGTCGAGCAAATTGTCTTTATAATCAGTTTGGAATTTTATGAATTTTAATTGTTTAAGAGAGGTGGAAATAATTATTTCGAATATTCAAATTGTGAATGTCTGTACGGTATGTAATTTTTCAATGCAGATGTGAAGGCGTTTTTGTTAGAATTATTTTATGGAAAAGGCAGATATGAAATACACTTCTTCTTTCCATGTTCAATCAACCAATTGATATGAGATTCTTTGTCGCCGACAAATACCAAAAATTGATCTGAGGCACCAGTTCTGAACTTTTTGAATTTTATTTTTATATTGACATGGGCCATAAAGAACATCCGCATAGTTGAAGACGGGAATCACCAACGATTCACATAAGGATTTCCTCACATGATAAGGCAGAAAAGATCGGTTACCATAAATGATTTTCAGTGCCGAGTAGGCACGTTGTAGAAATCTATTTATGAACTTTTCAAATCTCAGCTCTACATCCATCAAGACACCAAGGTTTTTTGCTTCACTAACAAAACAATAGCTCTTGGTTCATTTTGAATTCATACAGTGCTTCTCAAAAGTCCCCTCCCCCCTCGACTAACTTTGTGTATATTATACCTGAAAGCATCAGATTAATTTGTCGTCATCATGTCTATGTAGACGTGTTTTACAGTGCTTCTCAAAAGTCCTCTCCCCCCCTCTTATTTTTGGAACGATTATGCATAAACAAGTGAAATTTGGAAACTGAATATTAAAGGTTGTAAACTTCCCTACTAGTGATGATAGATGACGAAGGATTAACGGTTCTATTGCGTTTTGCAACAGCTCCAGATAAACCTCACCAGTTAAATTAGTATTTAAAAAAAGAGGCCCAACGATGTGGTTTCCCAGGATACCTGCCCAAACATTCACCTTCTGGGGAAATTGGGTATGTGTTTCACGAAACAGGTGAGGATTTGCGTCACTCCAATACCTCATATTCTGTGTATTTACATTTCCATTTAGATAGAAAGTACTTTCGTCACTAAAACAAATTGTTTTGATATAGTCTGGCTGTTGGTTAATTTTAGTTTCCATATTTTCACAAAATTCTAGTCCTCGGTCTGGGTCGTCGTCTGAGAGTTGATGATTCATTTTTAATTTGTATGGATGATATTTGTTTTTTTTTCAACACCCTGTGTACTGTACTTCGACTGACTTCGCAGGTAGATGCAACGTGAGTTGTTGAAGAAGCAGGATTAACTATTACTTCTGCCAGTATATAAATTTTTTTCTCATCAGAAATTTGAGGTTTGCCAGATCGTTTCGCATCATTAATACTACCCGTTGTTTCAAACTTACGAAGAAGCTCCCCTAAATAAGTCCTCGAAACGGGGCGATCGGGAAACCTCTCATTTAAAATGCGTTCTGCTGCATGAATATTTTGTCCAGTTTCACCAAGAATTAGGATCGCTGCTACTTTATCACCTAAAGCACGTACCATTTCGCTTCCTGAAGCACTTTAACGTTCGGCTCACAACAGTTTAACAAATTATGAAAATGTACAAAAATATCAAAAGTACCAAAAGCTGCTAAAACAGTTAAACGTTCGATCAACAATACACAAATTATTAAATGCACAAAAACTTGGACAATTACAAAAACGTCGAATCAGGGAGACTAACAAAAACGTCAGCTTATTTGACAACTATCCAGAGGCGGAGCTTGAATTTGGAATTTTAGTATTAACTGATTTAATTCATCACAGCTTTGCGTTTTTTAGAAGCGAGTTGCCAAAACACAAACAAAATTAGTATCATTGAATGGGTTTTTTCGATACCTTTTAAAAGAGGTGTCGCTTGCCGTAGGGTTCCATTTAAAATTATTGGTCACAATGGCCTTGTGACGTCATCTTTGATGATTTCGTCGTCTATCATCACTAGTAGGGAAGTTTACCACCTTTAATACTCAGTTTCCAAATTTCACTTGTTTATGTATAATCGTTCCAAAAATAAGAGGGGGGGAGTGGACTTTTGAGAAGCACTGTATATTTACAGAATCAGTCACTATGGAACGAGGATGTTTTGGATCAAATA
>JAFIRS010008846.1:0-14081 GCA_018342105.1 Gonioctena quinquepunctata | reverse complement strand
TTTGTCTTTAGCAAGTCTGGCGCCCAACTCTTGAACTAGTCAAGTTAATTAATTTATAATTTTTTTAGTGGCCAAATTTGATTAACTAGGAAAAGTCATCAATTGAACCTTACTCACGGCCTAACCGTATCCATCTGAGCAGCCTATCGGCAAAGTGATTTCACCTTGTTAAATTTGAATCATATAATTTAAAATCTGGGGTTCAAAAGTAAGGGGTGTTGCAACATACGTCTATAAAAAAACAAGTTTTTGAAAACTGTTGAGAAGCATAACCATAATACACGTTTCGAAGGCCAACTACAACCCGAGAATCACCGGACTACGCTGTACCAAAAAAGGTTTTTTTTTAACAGCTTGTAAATTATACAATTCTCTTGATGAGCATATTAAGAGCTCCCTCAATGTGAATATTTTCAAAACAAGACTGAAACAACAGCTAGTTCAGAAGGCCTGCTACACTATAGATGAGTACTTAGTATAATTTGGGTTATGTTCGCGATATATGCAATCGATTTGATTTGTATTCAATATAGTATACTTATATATATATATATATATTTTATGATAAATAAGTTGATTGATTGATTGATCTTCATTGAAACTGAGAGACCTTCGATCTGTGTAACACATTAAATGGGATTCCTATCTGAAAAGCTCTGAAGCCAATCAGTTCCCGCCAATTTTATCTCTGTGTTAAAATTATGTTTCATATTCAAACTTTTCTGCAGATTGATAAGCTAAGGCGCGGACAGTTTTTCTCTTAGTAGGGAACCCGACTAGTTCTAGCTAGTGAATATGAGTGACAAGTCGACGTTTATTTCCGAATCCAAGAGTTGGATGTTTTCCTAAAAAAGTTGTTAGCCTATTAGTTGAGTAAACTAAAGAAATCAGTACCTGCCAATAATTATTGAACATGCGAAGGTGCAATCATGAAAATACCTTATTATTTTCGTATTTTGTGTAGCAAACCGGCATAACATAACATAACGTCCTAAATGATATTCCGTGTCTTCTTGTATATCATCGACGCTGAGTCGTTCATCTTGCATTTCCGCTATAGCTGGAGCCATTGTTTCTTCGATAGGGATAGGGATAAAGCCAGTATGTATTGGAGTTGAGTAGGGATAGTGGCCCTTAGGGGCTACTATCTCTTATCGAGGCATATATGCCTTTCCAGAGGGATAGATGTCAATGTAATTGATAATAATCTACATATTATAAAATGAAATTACAATCAAAGTTATAGGGGGCTGAAAATCATCCACGAAGTGAAATCCCGACAATTTGACTCGTCACTATCACTAGCGCACAACAGCATGTGCCAACGCTTTTTTGCGGACTGGAGTGAGGGAAGGGCGCATTCACATTATAAGGCATTTTTATTTATAGCTGGAGCCATTGTGTTTTCGATAGGGATAGGGATGAAGCCAGTATGTATTGAAGTTGAGTAGGGATAGTGGCCCTCAGGGGCTACTATCTCTTATGGGGGCATATATGCCTTTCCAGAGGGATAGATGTCAATGTAATTGATAATAATCTACATACTATAAAGTGAAATTACCTTCAAAGTTATAGGGGGCTGAAAATCATCCACGAAGTGAAATCCCGACAATTTGACTCGTCACTATCACTAGCGCACAACAGCATGCGCCAACGCTTTTTGGCGGACTGAAGTGAGGGAAGGGCGCATTCACATTATAAGGCATTTTTATATATAGCTGGAGCCATTGTGTCTTCGATAGGGATGGGGATAAAGCCAGTATGTATTGAAGTTGAGTAGGGATAGTGGCCCTTAGGGGCTAGTATCTCTTATCGGGGCATATATGCCTTTCCAGAGGGATAGATGTCAATGTAATTGATAATAATCTACATACTATAAAATGAAATTACCTTCAAAGTTATAGGGGGTTGAAAATCATCCACGAAGTAAAATCCTGACAATTTGACTCGCCACTATCACTAGCGTACAACAGCATGCGCCAACGCTTTTCGGCGGACTGAAGTGAGGGAAGGGCGCATTCACATTATAAGGCATTTTTATATATAGCTGGAGCCATTGTGTCTTCGATAGGGATAGGGATAAAGCCAGTATGTATTGAAGTTGAGTAGGGATAGTGGCCCTTAGGGGCTACTATCTCTTATCGGGGCATATATGCCTTTCCAGAGGGATAGATGTCAATGTAATTGATAATAATCTACATACTATAAAATGAAATTACCTTCAAAGTTACAGGGGGCTGAAAATCATCCACGAAGTAAAATCCCGACAATTTGACTCGTCACTATCACTAGCGCACAACAGCATGCGCCAACGCTCTTTGGCGGACTGAAGTGAGGGAAGGGCGCATTCACATTATAAGGCATTTTTATATATAGCTGGAGCCATTGTGTCTTCGATAGGGATAGGGATGAAGTTGAGTAGGGATAGTGGCCCTTAGGGGCTACTATCTCTGATCGGGGCATATATGCCTTTCCAGAGGGATAGATGTCAATGTAATTGATAATAATCTACATACTATAAAATGAAATTACCTTCAAAGTTATAGGGGGCTGAAAATCATCCACGAAGTAAAATCCCGACAATTTGACTCGTCACTATCACTAGCGCACAACAGCATGCGCCAACGCTCTTTGGCAGACTGAAGTGAGGGAAGGGCGCATTCACATTATAAGGCATTTTTTTGTTTACGCGTCTTACATTTCACACAATTGTACTGGGGGGTCTATCTCGTTGTAGCGCATATTTCGGACTTACCCAAATTTAACTGATGATACATGTATTGTAAACTTCTGGTAATAAAAAGGTTGAAATTAAGATCATTGAAATATTTACACTTACTGAACAGAAAGTCCTGATAACGCAATTATATTGTGAATTATTCTCACATTTTTCATCGTGAATATGACGGACAATTGATCTTCGCCAGATCAATTGTAGTTACGAGGTCCAAATGAAGGAAATTTCACATAGCATATTTGTTGGGTGTAGTTCATTGAATAGGTAGAATCAAATCCGAAAGTTTCTATAGGTTCACCTTGTAGAAGTATCATAGAAAAAGTCCTGTTCAGTTGCCCCACAAGTATCCAAACCGCTTCAACCAATTCTCACGGTCGCTTCTTTTTGCACCCGGTTCGGTCATTTTCCGACCCAGAAGGTATTTTTAGTAGATGGTAGCGGAATCTGGGTACATCACTTTCAACTTATCTCAAACGTCATTGATGAAGATCTTGCTCTGGGCCTTGTTGAGAGTGTTTCGATATCATTAAATTGTTGGAGACCGGATTTTTCGTTAATGGATTGGATGGGATGTTTTCAAATGAAGTAACGCAAATTTCCAAGAATACCGCAAATCGAGAATCACATTTGTGTATCCTCCGGTGTTTTCAGCAGCCTTGACCACTCTGACTAGTCTCATCCGATAGCGAGATGTGTCGGGCTATAAAGTAGGCGATTCAAATGAGGGGCGGCTTGGATTTGATCTGTTCGGATGCAAAATAGTCTCCGGGATGAAGGAGAGATGGTGAATTATTCGAGTTGATTTTGACCTTCGAATTGGTCGACGCCAAATTTATAGCGGAGGCAGTTTCTACGCCATACCTACTTATTCGGGAAAACAAAGGATGATATCCAGTAGTCGCAAATTGGTAGAATTTCTGAATTTTAGTCCCTTCAGATATTCCTTATCTTAGTATTATGATATAAATCATAAGTGCTTTGATACCTGTTCGCTTTCGTGTTTTGTGATTTGTTTGCTTGTCATTTGTGATTTGTGCTCCATTTTCTGTGTTTCCTTGTTGTTTTAATTGGGTTCTTCTGACATTCTTATTCTTAGTTGAATTCCGTTCTGAAGTTTTACCTATGTGTTTTTGGTCAATTTTATTCAGTAAATCAGTCTCAAGTGCTTGGACACATGAAAGTCCAAATGGAGTGCATGGTTCTCTCCTGTGAAACTGAAGGAAAACTTCCAGGAGTGACCTATTGAGTTTTAGTGAATATTGGATGAAATTATACATTCTTGTCGATCAGAAGTTGAAATTATTGTTGATACTGAACTTCAGTTACCGATATGATAACTTTACCCAATGTAACACGAGGTGTGTAACTATATTAAATAATATCGATGAATAGTCCATGGATTCATGCATTGTTTTTTTAGGCTCACTTCAAGAAGGCACGACTCTTGGATGGGCGCTCTGGAAGAGATCCCGCCAGATAACATCTAAGTGACAGTCATTGTGCGTGTGATGTGTACTTCAGGGTGGAAGATAAGTTTGTGGTCAACAATGAACTCAGATGGAGACCCGATGCTATTTGATGTTCGATTTTGAGGATACCATTTGTTCCAGAGTTCCAAATGGTTCAAAGTTCCTGGTTAGTTTATGTAGATGAACAATAGTAGGCTGATTATTTAAAAAGGCTACATGCGGAAACTTCTTTGTATTCATACAGTTTTGGTGCAATTATGGGTCATTTGATGGTCAAAGAAAATGCAACTCATTGACACTCTTGTTGATTATACTGCTGAGTTATGGATCATGTTATCATAATGGTGAAATATGAGAAATATATTCAAACATGATGCCGAAAACAATATAACTATTATAATGAACCTCCTGAATTAATCCACCAGCCTGATTAGAAGACAATTATTTCTTTTACTGTATCACTGACTTTCACGTTGGATCAATTGCACAACCAATCATTTACGTCATATTTAAAAATTTCCCTTCAATTTCAGGAGTTCTGAGATTTTGTCACGCACATCACTAAACAGGATCGAAAATATTCAGTTAGTGGACAATCAGAATGAAACCAACATTGATTTGATGCAATCAGTTCAAAAAAACTCCCCAGGAATCTGATATGAAAATAAAGAAAATATCATCCTTGCCATTGTGACAGGACCAATAGATGAGATTCCTTTTTCTCTGGACAAGTGACGGTAAACGATTATATTATTCGTATACTCAGTGGTTTTTTTTATAATTGATATTCAGTTATCACATGAGTGATATGGTATATCTCTCCTTATTTTTGATACAAGAGTGATAATCAGAATTATATTTTTATTTTCCTCATCTGCCATTTGTTTTTGACCAAAATAAATAGCCAAAGAGCAATTTTTTCGAAATGAATATTTTGTGAATATAAAGAATTTGAAGATACTTCTCCAAAAATTAGGTTTGTTTTTCATATTTCCAGTGCAACACCCTGTATCTCTGCAACAGGTGAAGAATTAATTGAGAAAGAACCATTTATTTTCCAGACTCTGAGAGTTCCAATTTTGCATCAAAACTTCGAGACACCATTACAATCAATTTTTCCCAGAATCCGAAATACGATGCCTTTATTTCATTTTTATTCCCGATCATCTTCGAACACTATAACTTTCGAGTCATTACCGGAGTCCACAGATTCAAAGTTCTCTATTACCTCTGGATTGAAGCGAAAACTTCCAGGAATTACATCGTCAAGGGACGGTGAAGGTTTCGAAGGGGTAGTGGAGGAGTCCGGGAGAGAAATAAAGATGACTCACAACTAAAGATTGATATTCATTCATTTCTATTTTTATTTCTATTGATATTTATGCTAATATGAGTATATTTTATATTCACAAGGGCATTTGAAATACATGTATTCCTACAAATACAGTGGCAATTTGTATTTGATCCTAACTGTTATGACATTATTAAAAAAAGTTATCAATACTTTGCTGAAACCGAAAAACTCATTGAAATCTAGATAATGGAAAATACTCAAGATACAAACAGATCAACAGCATTTTCAAATACACACTGAAATGCAAAATTCCTTTAGTACAATATTTCTTCTGATTTTGATATATGAGGTGCATTCGAACTCCAAACTGATAACCTCATTTATTGAAAATCTAGTTATTTTTGCATAGTTCGTATCTAGGTAGGAAATATTTCAAGTTTGGCAACAAATTTTTTTCCATTCTCAACCACTTTTTCAACTCGTATATGTACTTATCATAGAAATATAATAAACATTATATTTCTATGGTACTTAATGATGATTGATTATGATGTTCATCATTTTTCTAATTGATGAACTTATCATTTCATTTTCAAATATGCTTTTCAATTTTCAGTGCGTCTCCAAAGGACGTTCTTTTGAAACTGCAGAAAACAAAGCAAATGAAAGAAGCCGTTTGAGAAAAATCTAAAATATCCAGAAGGCATGTATGTAGGCTGACAAAAATTATTCTCAGAAGATGCACTCACAGTTCTGGAGAAGAGTTATTCAGGGATGCCATTGAGTTCAATGAGGAGATCCATTGATAATATGAAAAATGAAAAACGTGGCAAAAAACGAGCGATCCAAAATTAAAGAAGGAATTCGTAGTTTCGCCATGAATCTACAGTTTTATTCTTTTAAAGCTCATGCTTGTATCAGAAATACCTTCAATTTAGCCTCACATGCTTCATCTACAATAATAGGTTGGTTGCTTGTTGAATGTGGGATGTGAACCAGGTTTTTTCAGAAGTGCATTCAACAGTTTATCTGTAATTGTGACTGAAAGTTGCAAACAAAATAAAAAACCATATGTGGCTCGATGCTGGACGAAATGGCAATAGAAAAACATATCGAAGTAAAATGGAATGAAACCCTAGGCATATGAGAATTTGGGTGCTGATATTGTAGATGCAGGTTCAAAATATGCTACAGAAGCTCTTGTTTTGATGGTGGTTGGAAATTTCCCATTGCTTATTTTCAACCCACATACCGGCGATAAGAAAGCAAACATAGTGAAAAAATCTTTGGATAAACTACATGAAATTGATGTCATCATTACTCGATTAACATGCGATTGCCCTAACACACATTTTACTATGGCAGAAAAACTGGGAGGAAAAGTTAAAAAAATCAGAAATCTTCACCCTTTCTTTGAACACCCGATGAACAATTCCAAGGATCATATTATTTTTGACGCCTGTCATATGGTGAACCTGGTAAGACATAATGGGTAAACATGCAGAATTTTTCTCAATTAAAGAAATTAGGAAATCATCTTTGCTTATGCAGAGAAACTCCATTCAGTTCAAGAAGATGAATTTTGCAGATTGGACATAAAAGGACAAGGAGCCATCTGGAGCGGAAAAAGAAAAAATTAAGGTATATGTTCCTACTTTCAGAGAGTATGCACCAACTGATTATCTTTCCATTCAATTTGAGAAAAGAGTCAATGTGCTTTACTGGTATCAACAAAGGGATTCTCCTGATTCTGCAATATTTTTTTCATCTATCAATATTCAATGTATTTGTGTGAAAACTGTGCGGCACATTTGATTTTCAGGTGTCACGATATGTTTCAGAGTTGTGATAATTATAATTCACTTACAATTGATGAATGCTACGAAGAATTGAATTTATAAATGTACATAAACTAGGATGATATCCCCAGAAAATAGCAACTGGAAGTGTAATGCTTTAAATAAATTTAATTCCACTTATTCTGTAACAATTGAAATATTGTAAATAATAATGTCCATAATTTCATCTCCCTGGTTGATTAAGCAGTACAAAGAATAAAATCCAGTGTTTCAGATGCCCTAGAATTCCTGATGGTCTGTGATCCAAATTTTGCTGGGGTAAGAGCAACAATTGAATTTATCAGAATTATCGATAGGGCTTATGACTTGCTTAACTCCAGAAACCCCTTATGAAACACCAATGAGAACTGAAACTGAAGAAGTATATAATAATAATAATAATGATGTTTATTCGCATAAAATAATGAAAAAACATATATAATTGGAAGTATTATGAATAAACATAGGAAAACCATAGAAGTGCATAACAGTTTTTAGTGTTATACTCCTCATGCGTGACTATGTTTGCCTATGATAGATGAAGATGGATTATGATGAAAATGACATAATATTTAATATGATACAACAAATGAATTATTTTCTCCGATGTCACCGAGCCTCCGATATACGGACGCCCAGTAACCACCCTTTAAAAAATGTCGTATACGACATGTAACATAGTATCAAACACTTTACCACAAAAATATGGAGGAGTCCAAGTTGCCCGATTTTCGATAGCCATTTAAAATTCAGTGCAGTCCCTCGCCGCTGAAGTGCGCTGCTTATATACTTTGTTTATGTTATAGTGTTTGAAACGTATACTTTCGAAGGTCACTGGGCTTTTCCCAATTTGGCAACACAGGGGATGCACACAAATATCATTCGTTTTAGATTGTCATCAAGAAACATGTATTCTTTCCGCGCACGAACGAAATAAATTGTGGAAGCTGCAAATGCCTCCCAAATATTTGAGAATGAGCCTGGTAATTACTTTTTCTCATTGATTCCGCAATACATATTACTGCGATTACGTCAAGATTTAATCGGGAGTCCACTGAAATATTGCGATATTTCACCATTTCAGAAAAGGTACTTTTACAATGTTATACACAAATCACTCAAACAATTTATCATGCAAGATTCAACAAAAGGACACCAAACTTTCGCTATCGTCTCAAGCAAAAAAAATTAATTTGTTTCTTTCATTGAATGAAAACAATCTTCATATAGAATCCTAACTTGAATATCCTCTCGTGTGAGTTGAGTATTTTGTGAACCTGAAAAAACGCTTGCATTGTTTTCCACATATCAGAAAATCTATATTCTCGTAATGTGTCTTGTATTTGATTTGTATTATTCAGTTTCGGTTATTATATTGTGTACCACGAAAGTTACTGAATGAGGTTGCTAAGAATGGATTATTAATTAACTGAATGTAGGAATCTGGGGTATTCCAAGGTTCAAGATTACAGATGAATCATGAAAAATTTTCAGGTAAACGACTCAAATGAATTCAATTTTAATCAGAACATACTACTGTTCAAATGTACGAAAAAAGGATGGAATTTTTTGGGTGTGTGACACAAGTTATGTTATAAAATCAGTTTCCCATTGTTTTAGAAATATACCAACAAAAAATAGTCGACAGAACATATACATATAGACACTAATTATTTGAAATAATCTATACATATATAATTACATGTCCTGACTGACTGATTCACTAACTTCAACGCCCAGACCAAATAACTCAACACAAAGAGCTGAAATTTTTATAGCGTATTCCTATGATGACATAAGTAACCACTAGGAAGTCAATTTCAATACTCCATCCCTAAAGGGGTGAACATCAAAATACCGTTAGTTTTGAAGTTAGAGTCATGAAAACTGCTATTTTTGGCCTTTACTTCTCAAATAACGAAACACGTATTTTAAGATTAATGGAAATTCAACCCCTAGAGGGGTAAAAAGGTTAAATGGGGTTCGAAAGTTTGTACTGGAGTACCCTAAGTTTTAGACTCGGGTTCATAAACATTGGTATTTGCAGTGTTTGTTACAATAAAAAATATGTATTTCAGTGTCTTCAGCAATCCAAACCCTAAAGGGGTCAAATGGGGGGTGAAACATTTTAAATTAGGATCATAAAAATGAATATTTGAGGTCTTTTTACATATGGAGACATTTTTTTCCAGTGTTTTCAGAAATTCAACTACTAAAGGGGCGAAATGGGGGCTGAAAATGTTTATTAGGGTTCCGTAAGTTTTTAAGTTAGAATAATGAAAATTGGTGTTTTGGCTCTCTGTCACGAATAAATAAATCGTGTTAAACTTTATTCAAAATGCCATATCTACAGGGGTGGAAGGGGAATGGTGAATTTGTAATAGTCGTCACAAAGCATTACTTCCGCTGTCAAATCAATTATGCCACCCAAACGAGATAACGAGATAACAGGATAACGGGAAACAAAATCACGGAATAGCCTGAGCCATAAGCTAGGTGAAAACATATGGAAAAATGCTAGTTGATAATAATATAACAATACAATAATATATTTTAGGAAGAAAACCTCATAAGTGAGAGTTCTAAATTGTACAGAAAATCGAATGGAGGAGGAACATTCTTTCACAGATCTTGAGAACTTCTCAAAATTATGTATTTATATTACCAAAGAAAATTATTCACTATGTTATTGAGGATTTAAAAGAATAGGAAATAATGAAATTGAATGGAAGTCATTATGCTCAATAAATAAAATATTCAATTCTTCTTGAAAGGAAACTAAGGAAAATAGATCCAAATAAACTGGGGTACCATTAAAAACACATTTTCGAAATATTATTCCATGCGCTATGGGATAATATTTTTTTTCCTTATATAACATATGTTGTTGGAAAAATCCGTGTATCAAACCCAATCGATTCGGGATGACATTCTAAAAAAGATGTTTCTTTCGATTTTTTTAACAAAAAACAGAAATAAAAATAAAAACGGTTCTAGGTTTTTGGAAAAAGCTCAAAAGCTATCGATTATCAGGAAAATTAAAAAAGAGGAGAAATTTCCTGTGATAATGTTACTCTCGCAACTCTATCCCAATTATTAATAATTTTAATTCAACGATGAATTGAAACAGGGCTTCGCGTGGGCGTTACGCAATACTACAGCACCTCTCGAGAGAGCAATGCACATATTTTTTATATTATTAAATATGAATTTAAAAATTCCAAAAAATTATTGTATCATGTATCATTGGAGAAATGTAATTTTGGGATTTTTTTTTTCATTCAATTTTGATAATGTAAGGCTATTGTTATTTGAGTAGTTTTTTTGGAACCGCCGATTTCATTAAAAACCGAATAATTGTTCACAGAATGACTCCATGATTTCTTGCTTCCTGAAGCACATTTTACAGTGTACTCGATGATATCACGCTATAAAATTGTTTAAAAGTTTATTAGTTTGGTAATTATAAATTTCTAAAGATAACAAAATATGAGAAACACACAGTTTGTTGTATATGGTTGTTTTTGTGATTTTTTGTACTACTAAAAAAAATTAACGCTAATCAAAGTTTGTTTATAACTAATTGTTAACTAATAAAGAATTATTGATAAGATATTTTTTATATAAAAATGAAAAAAAAACAATTTTAAAAAGAATACAATAAACGTTGTGAAATGCCTTTGTCGGACATAATACTGGTAATAATGTGGAATATAAAATAAGTACAATGTTTATTCGATATCTCATATTTTGTTACCTTTAGAAATTTATAATTAACAAAATAATAATTTTTTTATCAATTTATTCGTGATATTATTGAGTACACATATAAAATGTGCTCCAGAAAGCAAAAAAAAATATGGAGTCATTCTCTAAACAATTATTCGGTTTTTATAAAAACGATGATTCCCACAAAAATACTTAATTAACAATAGCCTCCCATTATCAAAATTCAATGAAAACAAAATAACAAAATTATATTCTTTCAGGTGTTCAGCTGAAACTTCAATTTTTTGGAATTTTTAAATTTATATTTGATAGTATAAAAAATATTGTATTTGAATTGCTCTCTCGAGAGGTGCTGTACTCCTGCCGTGACGCCCGCGCGTAGCCCTATTTTCAACGTTGAATCAAAATTATAAATAATTGATATTGATTTCCGGGACGAAATTTTTCATAGTTAATATTCTCGGCTTCAAGAATCTGTTTTTTTATTTCATCTATCATCAAGAGTTCTTGAGTTACTACCAGAAAACTAAGGCTGTTTTTATTTTTTGTTTTATGTTAAAAAACTAGCACATTTTCGTCAGTATGACACCCCGAATCGAATGAGCCATCGCTCATATATTCAGAAGGCTTGGAACTATTTTTCGCAGGAAACTCACTTCTCTACTAGACTATGATGACATGAGTAACCACTATGAAGGTTTTTTGATACTTCTTCCCCAAAGGTGTGAAAATGAAAATACCGTAAGTTTTGAAGTTAAAATCTAAATAATGTATTTATTGATACTCAGAATCAACCTTCAATGGTATAGTCTGAGGTTTTAATGGATCGCACTATTTAATGAGGCAGTGTATGATATGAGCATTGCAGTTTGACTATGAGTTTTTTTTTTTTTTTTTTTTTTGGCATTCGGACTTAGTCCATACAGCCAGTCACTATTCATCCATTTATATTCCAAATTTCTTCATGGTGGGTGAAATATCCCAATGTCCCTAAAATCTAACACAAAATCATTCGGAAAATTGAAAGAAGAAATCGTCAGGAAAACAAAGGATCACAAGGTTTCTTCTGGCCAAGGGGTCCATCGTGGCATTAATTTTAATAGTTGACTATGAGTTCAAATATTAGGTATGTATTGAGAGCGAAAATACATTTTTGTTCGAGAGGCGCCATTCGCAGTGGATCGCTACAATCACTCGAGAGCAGTTATGTTACTTTTTTCTCGAAATGCAACACATAAATATAACTGTTCACTAGTGGCGGCTATTTACCTACTAATTGCTATCGACGGCGCGCGTTTTCATGATGTTATTGCGAGCAAGTGTTGAAAGTATAAATTTCAAAGTAAGTATTAGAAATGTATTTCCAAGTCAACAGTTGAACTGAAAGTTGATTACTTCAGATGCTGGTGTTAAGAGTCAACAATTTTCTTTACAATTTTTATTATTTACAAATATAATATAACATTCAAATATTTTTTTGAATTTCATTGACATTAATATTTATTATACAATCTGAACAACTAGAAATATTCCTTCTGCACTTCCTATGTTTTTTTTGTCATTCAGTATTCTTGTAGGAGGGATGGAATGAACAGTAGTGGCCGCCTTCAAAAGAAGGCTTTTGGCAATATTTTACTAATTATCCAGCGGATCCCCAATTGAATTTAGTATTTAAAATTTCCATCGCCTGTGTCTTTTGATAGTACTTAAGTTTGCACTGTCTTTTACCAGTAAAGTGACCAAAGACCTGCGAAAACAGTGACATAGAGCTTTGGATCTGTCAGTTTCAAGAACTCTCCTGGCGTTTTACTGATCTATAGATACCAACTGGATTTTTGGTGAATTTCGATAAAAAATAAAATTAGAGTGGTAAACCGTAGTGAAAGATCGTTGAACGTTAGAATTTGAATCGGGAATTTTTACTATTAATGAAGACTAATAAGCACAAAATATACCCAATATAGTTTACTGCTTTCATCATGGAATACTTATTGTCTAGTATAATTTTTAGGAACTAAGCCACTATTCCTTGAATATTTTCAGAATGATCGAAAGTAGATTATATATTCTCGTTATACGATACTACTGAAATAAATTTCATTTCAGAGTATGAAGCAAAATTCAAACTTTCAACTACCGGATAAACTTTTCCACAGGCCGTGTGATTTGTTATCATACTGTGGTATTGAATATTGACTGAAAAATTGGCAACAGTGTCAGGAGGCCCAGTATATACACAATAGCTTCAAAAGTGAGGCCAAGTTACATAAACTCCCAAAAAATGTATGTAACATATACAGAGGAGGCTAACTAGCCTGAGATAGTGGCGGAGGCTGAGTGGGCTATTAACTGTTTGCTTTGTATAAACGCGGGGATGCTTGGTGGGCCATGTATGAAACGGAAGCTGAGTTGGTCTATATATATATATATATATATATATATATATATATATATATATATAGACCCCTACTTGAGGAGACAGTTGTGTATTTGAGGTCTCCGGAACATAAATTCACAAACAAAACTCCCATTCTTGGATTATGCATGACAATTACATCTGTTTCGGGGATTTCTGATGAATATGTGAAGAAACACAATTCACCACTGAATTATATTCTGAACTATAAATTCAGCCAGGAGTACTTGGAATCATTTTTGAGTTGTTTTATCAAAATATCATGTATTCACCTGGAGACGATTGTACCGATCAGAACAATATCAAATTATGAAGTATTCACCTGAAGACGATTGCAGATACCAGTTTTTTTGAACATTCAAGAGATTGAAATTGCGTCACGACCTACAAAATCCTCAGGGGGACTGTATGAATCAGGATAACACCAATATATTGACAACAAAGAGGCTAAAAAAATATATGCGGACTTCAATTTGGATATGTCCATTAAAAAAATATGACATCAATATCAACGACATGTGAATCGAAGATGGGGAATTTTATCATTCAATTTCGTTATTCCCTCCAATGAGTACTCGACAGAAAATGTGGTTACCCA
>JAFIRS010008845.1:0-14089 GCA_018342105.1 Gonioctena quinquepunctata | reverse complement strand
GATTTCAATTCGATTTCAATTCGATTTCAATTCGATTTCAATTCGATTTCAATTCGATTTCAATTCGATTTCAATTCGATTTCAATTCGATTTCAATTCGATTTCAATTCGATTTCAATTCGATTTCAATTCGATTTCAATTCGATTTCAATTCAATTTCAATTCAATTTCAATTCAATTTCAATTCAATTTCAATTCGATTTCAATTCGATTTGTAATTTACAATATTAACCTTTTATATTTTCCAAATTGATAAAATAATTTGATAAAATAATTTGATATTTCTTATACATCCTATTAAATATCCATCCGAATTGTAAAGCCGTCATCTCAGCTAGAAGGCCGAGAGGCGATGTTAAAAGTTATTTTATTCGCAGTATTCATCAACTGTTTCTCCGGAAGAACAGGTATTCCGCTGCAGCCATTGCGTCGCGCCATCTAACGCCGTGTTTGAAACTATTTCGAATCAATACATATGAACACCTAAGAAGTATTGAACTTACGAATGCGGAACATCAATAAATATACATAAATGCACGGAAACACGTAAAACTCCGGAAAAGGGAATAAACTTCGGGGACGACGGCAAACTCCGGGAACGATGATAAACTCCTTGGGCGGTAATAAACTCCGGGTCGGCAATAAACTTCGGGTGGCAATGAACTCCGGGGATGAAATAAATTCACTGCACAAGGGGTCAACCTACTTGATATACACTGCACGCCAGCAGCGATGGAACCACCCATTTTTCCTGAAAATTATATTAGGCTTGGGAGCAGAATAGGCCGAGAATTCCTTAGGATTCGTGTTCAGGATCCTCATATTGTTACTAATACACCTATTTCCTCAAAAAAATTTAGTCCTGAAAAATCCAAATTTGTTTCACTTCTCATAGCACCCGGCGTGTATATCTCTTAGAGGGACCACTCTTGGCTAGTGAGTAAATTTCTAGTGCATTTATCGATCCTGCAAATTTCACGATTCTACCTCGAAAATTACGAAAGATGCGGGGTTGCTTCTGAGACAAATTTGGATTTTTCAGGAATGAACATTTTCCAGGCAACAGATGTATTAGTAATAATTCGGGTACCCTGAACACTAATCTTTTTCTCCCTAATATAATTTTCAGGAAAAATCGCTGCTGGCGTGCAGTGTATATCACCTAGGATGACCCCTAAAAAACAGCTGGAAACTATAAAATCATGCAGTATTTCGATATATTATAGGGAAGGCGATACCTATTAAAAAGTTGAAAATTTAAATTATATACAAGTGGAAATATTAACTTTGGAGAATAAATAGACGCAGAATTATATCGTTAAGTAATCGCAGAATTAGAAATTATAAAAACGTTGAAAAAGTCGCCCGATCATAATCCATAAAACTTCCTGTGTAATATATTATTGAAAATTCAATAAATATCACAAACTGAACGTTAATATGAAATAGTCAATGGTATGTGGCATGGTGATAACATTTTGGAGGTCATAAACTAGACTAGAATGCGTTAACTTGAATTGCTTTCTAACTTTGCTTTGCGAGATCACAATTTTGTGCATATTATTGTCTCCAAAGCAAAGTCGCTGGTACTTATATATTACTACGAAATGATGATCTATAATGAGATATTATATTGAATTCCCTTCGACTTACTGCGACTTTGCTTGCTGGTTGACTGGGAAATAATTTGATGGGGATGGTGGAGTTTGATGTGTGAGTTAATCAATCTTTAAAATATTGTTAGTGACATATTCATATTCGAATCGATTCCTTGGATTTTGGAACGAGAGAAGAATTGTAGTAATTTTCCCCCTTGTAAATTCAAATAGAACTTCTGAAGGTTTTATCGAGTTCTCAATGTAATTCGAGAAATATTCTCTCATCATAAATTTTGCCTCAAGCAATTTGCCTTTAGGAAATTTAACTTCTTCAATTTTCGGCCTCATTGTCAGAGATTAAACCACTCAAGCTTCGTTCTCGTGGTTTAATTAGTCATCGCACTAAATTTCATGAGCGATAAAATCACTAGCACTTATGATATTACCCTTGATAAAAATCTACTGCATATAACTTTTTCACTTTTCAACTATTAATATATGTTGTTCAATTGTTTCAGGGCAAAAGTTTTCCTTTCGAATTTGACGTGCGAGTACCGTTCCTAGTGAGGGGTCCTGGCGTCGAACCAGGAACTATAGTCAATGAAATTGTTTTGAACATAGACTTGGCACCGACATTTTTGGACATGGCTGGCGTAGACCCCCCTTTACATATGGATGGGAAATCGGTACTGCCGTTGTTCATCAATCCTAAAAGGAAGCGACTCAGGTGGCCAGATACATTTTTGATAGAAAGGTAACTGAATTGAGTATTACGTAAATGATAATGAAAACACAGCCACAGTTTTCCGATTGACATTTTAAATATCAGAGTTTTCTGTTTCTCTTCTATTAATTGTATTCAAATTTTTTTATATTTTAAATTTTTAGCCCGAATTTCAAATTGGCTTGTTTCAGTTAAAAAAAAATATTTAAGTATTACCTAAGAATTTTAAAAGGTACCATTTTTTGGAAGAAAAAATATTCTAAATATTTCATTATTGATACCTTCTGAAATTCTAAGGGAATTCTGAGAGATATTTTCCTTCCATCGGATAACTGAAACGAGCCAATTTCAAATTCGAAAACTTGCTGTATCCCTAACAACACAAGTACTTCCCAGGGACGTCCTTCATTGGGATATCCTTTGTCAGGACATGGTACATACTAGGGACGTCCCAGGGACATCTACTTTCCACCGAAAAGAACCCCAAGGGTGTCCTACTGGTACTCCCAGGGTGTACCAAGTCCCTTAATGGACATCAAAGGGTCACCCTAGGGATGTTTTATAATTAAAGTAGGAAATCCCAGGGACATCCCTGGGATATATAGGGTACATCCCCTGGACGTCCTCGAATGTCCTTCTCTTTCATCAATTTAATTTGGAAAATTTCATGGAAAATATGGAAAAAAAAGAAATCCAAAAATTCTCAACACAAAACGAGTTTAATTCAGAAATTAATATGTTATATTATGTTAAAATATGATAAATAAAAAAATTACAAACAAAAACTCATCCTATATATATATATATATATATATAAATTTAAATGATACATAAACGAAAAAAGAATAGGTGAATAATTCAGTTGAAAATTGTACACATATTATAGTCTAATCGACAAGTTGAAAATGGTCTAAAATAGAGATACTGCTCTTAAAATTATGTCATCATTGGATCCGGAATAACGCCTAGAAAAATGTGCCAAAAGCGTGTATTAGCATATACAAAATTTCAAAAGTTATAAACAATTAAAGATGAAAAATTTCAATATTTCATAAACTATTAATATTTAAGAAAGATTCTGAAAGAGGAGGAAATTTCCAATAAAAAACTCCCAGCTCCCGGAACTCTATCTCCAGTATTTATAATTTTAATTTAACGCTGAAAATGGGTCTCCGCGCGACATTTTCAGGTTGCGCGCGGCGTCAAGCGAGTACGACACATTAATTAATTTATTTGAGGTATTAATTTTTTTTTTATTTGAAAAAATTATGGTTTATTCTGAACACTATAAATAATTTATTCCCGTTGGAAATTTTACTTAAAGTTAATTTTTCAACAAGTTAAACGATTGTTAACTAACAAAATTTTCTCGAACTTCTGTCTTAATTGTAAATGAAAAAAAATGTTTAAATAATTGTCGAAAAAATTGTTCGCTTCGTAGAGCCTTTCTCATATACATACTTAACAAGATCACGCCATAAAAGTTAAAAAAATATTCATACTTTGTTTATAATAATTTTTGTACTTGAACAAAAACTAAAAAATCAAAGTAATCGTTTTTTCATTGATACAAATTATAAATTGATTCGCAAAAAAAATTTCCCGCCATTTGTTGATAAATTTGTACATCGTGGATTGTTCACAACGATCGTGTGAAGGATCAATAAAAATTGTTCATAGTGAAGACTAAGCGCCGATAGAAAAATAATGAAATACTAAACTGTGGAATATACTACGGATTTTTTTCTACGTTTACTATAACTCATTTTGTAGCATTCTATAATTGTATTATATTAGGAAAATCGATAATTTTTACAATTACAAGCTTTTATTTAGTTTCACCTATCCCGATGTTTGTCATCAAATCTTGAAAATTAAATTTGATCCACTTCTAATCGTCCTATTGTTTTGAAATTTGGCAGGTGTACATAATTCCGGTGACAATACATTATGAAATTTTTGTCAGGAAAAAATTATAAAAAAATACATTTTTAAAGACAAGCTTTTATATAAATGTACTAAAAAGGAAAAAATAATTTCTTTCATTGTTTGATCTAGGTTATTCTGTGAGTAACAGATTCAAAAGCTTGCCGTGGATACAAAATAGGTAATCTTGCGCGGCATTCTAAGAAAGCTTCATCCTCAAAGGAAAGGTCCCGGCATGTTCAAACTTTTCGGGCTCGCTGAAGATCTACTTCACATTGAACCGACGACAAAATTTTACGAAGCATCATACGACGTCGATATTCTTGAAAAAATCGCTTTCACTATTCCGAAAGAAAAATTAATCGCGAATAGCAAATCTTTCACGGAATGTTTCGTTCACGAAGCTCGTTTGCAAAAGGCAGCGGTACTCGAACGATCTTTGAATGTTTTCAAGGGTGTTATTTCTGCAGGGATGATTAAGAAAATAGCAAGTGCGGGGATAGACAATACAAAAATACAAAAAGTACATGCAGAAAGTGGAAGAGTATAGTACAATTATTGTCAACCAACCAATCAGACAAAAAACGTCGTGTCACGAAAGACAAGAAAATCTTGAAAAAAATAAAAATTGCCCGCGAATTTCAAAAATATTTCATAGGCGGCAAGAAAAAATAACAACCGGAAAAATAACGTTTTTCGAACCCGAAAAGAATACCGTGGTTGAAGTATTGTTGAATTTAGAAGATGCGTGACGTACCCATAATGATAAGCAATTAATACGTGACATTTGTTAATGATTGTATTTGATGTTAATTGTTGAATGTACAATGAATATTCAGAAATGTACATAAACTGGCCCAATAAAATATTTCATCACGGTTGAAATTTTTGATTGAAGATACTTACGAATTTCAGTTTTATTTGAAATAAAAATAAGATTCTTAGGGATCAAACTGAAATTCATGTAAATATTTTTGGACATTGAATGAATGTACAATGGACGAACGTTTTTAACATCCAATGGACGGCCATGTTCACAAGTACAATGAACATCCATTCAATGTCCAAGGACGTTTGGTCTTGAGATGGACTTAAAATGGACGTCCAATGGATGTCGTGTGTTCTATGGGATAAGATCCATTTTATTAATATGTACCTATAATAGATTAATGAATATACTATAAACATAATATTCAGAATCGAATAACCATATTATTGGAACAATCAAGTCTGATCCAAAAGATTACATTCAATATTTTGATAATTATTTTACCAACCTCAAACTTAATTCATTATTACAATTTTTCGACTATAATATACCCTATAATTGATAAAATGCTTCAAATGCTCACAAAAATCGTCAAACACAATAAGGATGCCGCTAATCTTTTTACATCGGACAAAGAAAAGTTAGTTCCTTGCACATTATGCAAAGTGAGGTTAACATTGTTGACACCAAAGAATTCAAACAATGTTTCCAAAGCCAAACAGGACAAAACCACAGAAACCGAAATGTAATTGTGTTTGGGATTGGTGGGGGTTGTGTATAATTTGTATCAAGTCAAGTCAAGTCAAAATATACTTTATTGTCAAAGAAAATAGGTCTTGTTGACAAAGCATGAAATACACATATAATAGAACACATGTCAAAAAAACAAATATATAGGCATTACAAACATCAACATTTCAGATTTCACAAACAAAAACACAAAAACTGAAAAAAAAACATAATGGTTTGTTTAGGTGAACATTTAAAGTCTAGTTAGAATTACAGGTTATCTCTCGTTAGAATTTACAGGTTATCACAGTAGAATTCATAGATCGAATAATAGGCCTTTATGATTAAAAGATCTTGGACTGATCTTCGGAATTTTTTTAATTCTGTAATATTTTTCAGAATACTAGGAAGATGATTGTATACCTTGATACTTTCATAAATCAGAGAATGCTTAGTCAAAGCGAATTTTGGAATGGGTAAATAAAGCATGTGGTCCTGTCTGGTACTGCGACAATTGGATTCGGCAGAGTATATGCTAGTTTTATTTTTATGTATTAGGCATACTGTTTCCAATATGTATAAACAGGTGACAGTTAGTATTTTGTGGCTGATAAATAGGGGCTTGCAGTGATCTCTCGATTTCGACTTTGTAATATATCTCAATGCTCGCTTCTGAAGAGCAAATATCATATTATGTAAATGTAAGTTACAATGTCCCCAGAAGGCTATTCCATAGCGAATATGAGATTCGATCAAAGCAAAGTAAGCCATTCTAGCTGTAGTATACCCTAGCTCATTTGATATCACTCTAATCGCATAACATCCACTAGAAACTTTTTTACTCAAATGGGATACATGTTCTTTGAAGTTTAATTTATTATCTATGTAAATACCTAGGAATTTAGTGTGCTGTTTGTTTTCTATGTAGTGGTTTTCCAATTCCAAATCGTCTAGTTTACATTTGAAAGTAACTAGTTTAGTTTTGTTCAGGTTGAAGCATAGAGAGTTCGCGTTACACCAGGTTTGAAATTTTTGAACATCTATTTTTATCATATTTGATAGCTGATTTATTTCTTTATTGCTCCATATAATAGTGGTATCGCCGGCAAATACAGTAAATCGTCCTGCGATATTAATGGTCATTAAGTCATTTAAATATATTAAAAACAACATTGGTCCCAAAACAGACCCCTGAGGTACTTCATGTTTTATGTCACTGAGATCCGACTGTCCACTTGATGTTTCACAACCTGGCAACGTCCTGTCAAATATGAACCGAACCAGTTCAAATTTGTTCCTCTTATCCCATAATGGCTGAGCTTCGCAGCAGCGCTTTTATGATCAACGCAATCGAAAGCTTTCGAGAAATCACAAAACACCGCTGCAACAGCCTTGCCATCATTTATGCTAGAGTATGCATTCTCTAGAAAAGAGAATATAGCATCTGTGGTACTTTTCGAGCTTTGAAATCCGAACTGAAGATTTGACAGAACATTGTTTATCGAGAAGAAGGACATTAACCTTTTTTTCACCAATCGTTCAATAATTTTTGAAAGGGTCGATAATAATGAAATGGGCCTGAAATTTGCGGGATCTTCCAGATCTCCGCCCTTATGTAGTGGAATAACCATGGCTATTTTCAGACAAGTCGGAAATATACCACTCCTGAATGATTTATTTATGCATTCAACCAGGACCTGTAAAGCACTTTGAGGTAGATTTTTGAATATTTGTACAGATATTCCATCCATACCCGCCAAATTTTTATTTTTAATTTCATTGATTATCTGTATAAGTTCGTACACATCCGTATCTGTTAGAGTGAAATTTTCAACAACATTTACGTTTTTGAGGTATTTCAGGGGGTCACAACTGGCTTTAATGTTCTCTTTCAGTTTAGCGCCAATAGAATTCATTGAGTTCTTTTGGAGATAGGTTAATTTTAATGGGATTGGCCTTATTTTTACCCCTAAGATCATTCACTATAAACCAGTTTTCTTTTGTTTTATTATTGGCTGTTTTGATTCTCTCTGCATAATATCTGTCTTTAGCACTTTTGATAATTTGCCTATAAATACTCCTATATTTAGTAAAATATGTTAAAAAATATGCATTATTGGTATATTTCCCAATTGTATGTAATGACCTTAGGTTGTTTCCTGAATTTATTATACCAGTTGTAATCCATGTTTTCTTATATTTTTTTATTTTCAGTTTATACACAGGAAAATATCTTTCAAAAATGTCTGTCATACTTCTATGAAAACAAGTAAGGGTTCGTCTTCATCTAGCATACTATTCCAGTTGATTATTTCACAACATTCTCTGAATTTATTGTAGTTCTTTCCGCTATAAATTCTACCATATCTGTAATCACAAGAGTGTTTAGTTTTCAAAAATACATTCACATATAAAGCCTCATGGTCCGAGAGACCAGAAGGAATAACCGAACAAGAGACATTCGCTTCATCGAAATTTGAGCAAGCATAATCAATGGTAGTGGATGAGTGCTGCGAAATTCTAGTAGGCTCCGTTACATGCATTTTAATATTGAATGATAAGAATAAATTAATTAAAGCTAATGTTAGAGCTGATTCCTTATTGTCAAAGTTAATATTCAGGTCACCGGCTACAAGAATATGAGCGTGAATGGGTATTTCAGAAAGAAGGGTTTCCAATCGATCTATGAAAATGAGCCCATTTCAGTTGGATGGTCTATACATTCCTATGATATACAAATGGTTTATTTTATTACATACTACAGAAAATTCAAACTCATTTTCTACTATCATTGAATCATATTTATCAACCTTTACGAAGTCATTAACATCGTTATTTTTTAATAGAATCATTGTTCCTCCATGTTCAGTATTGGGACGGCAATATTTAGATAATATGGAATAATTCGGAAGGTAAAAAGTTTCTTCAATTTTCAACCAATGTTCCGATATGATTAAAACTTCTGGCATTTTTTTTTCCACGAGAAAAACAGAGAGTTCGTCAATTTTATTTCGTATTGATTGAATATTAAGTACAAGTAAGGTTATGCCTTTCAGTTGATTATCACTTAGTAGTTTATTTTCAGAAGTATTTTGAATATTCGAATGGATGGTCCTAGAGGTCGTTGAGCCACATTCATTTGATGGATTCTTAGATTAACTAAGTCCGATTTCCTTTCATGTGATTTGACTGAAAAAATTTCGTCGACAGTTTCGAGCTTTTTATTACTTTCATCAATTGAAAGGTCAGATATATCTGTGGTGCATTCGTTATTTGTAGTTAATAACGTACCATCATTATCAGTTATTTGTACTGATTTTAATACTATGTTAGTAAATTTTCGTGACATGATTTGATTTTTTATTTGGCTAACAACCTCGAATTTGCTCCCTTTTAGCTTAGGGTCCATTACAAATGTGAGTGAGCAATTTCTGTTAGAACGGGTGAATCGTCTAATATAATTGGTTATCAGCTTATTAATAATTCGATCAGATGGGACATTACTTTCCGACACTAATATCAGATTAGTGACCTTACTAATATTGAGAATGTTTCTCAAGGCTAAATTCAAGGTCTTTGTACTAAACATAACTATAATATTCTCAGTTGTTGAAAGCTTGTGTTGCTTCAATTTTGTTTTAGTTTTATTAAACCGTTTTTTCCCAACTTTGTTTTTCCCACAATTTGTACGTCAGTCAGGGTTTCATCTTCATTGACAGATTCAATTGAGTTAGTAAATTCTTCTCCGGGATTTATTTGATTATTTTCACTAGGAATAACGTTGAGATCTTCTTTTAACAGGTTAGGAGGTTCTACATTATCGACTTCGTCAGGCTTATTCTCTACGAGGTTAAAAAGTTCATTCTGTAACTTCTTCACCTCTTTCAGATTCATATCGTTATCCTGGGAAAAAGTCTCAATACTAGTCAGCAAGTTTTTCTTCAAACCTTCAAGAGCAAGTATGTCTTTTTCGAGCATTGCTATCGTTAGTTTGTCATTACTTTCTTCTTTTTGAAGTGAAGAATAGTTCTGTCTAATTTCAACAATTTCTCTATTTAGCCCAGAGATAATTTCATGTTGTGATTTCATTTTATCTTCGTAATGATTTTCAGCATCGAATACATCATCTTCGAAATTCTTTGATATTCTTTTTTGTCGTTTGATAAATTCGTCTTTTTCCATATTATCTTTTTTCAATTTGATTATTTCTTCTTTAAGAAGAATTGTTAACTGTTCTGAAGTTTCATCATCTGCTCTCCTCTTCTAACAATCTTTAGAACATAAAATTCTGTTGTCTCCAATGTCTTTCCATGTTTTTTTCCCATCATTGCAACTTGGGTGGTAAACATTATGGCAAACTATGCAGAATTGGTTTCCAAATTTCTTTTTGCAGCATTTAAATTTAGAATCCATTATACCTGAGTCGGGTCCTGGCCCATCAGTTAATCACTTGGTCTTTTATTATTATTTTTTTCCTGGTGTCGAAGTAAAAAACCGATGATACACTTATGAGTTTTTATACACTTGTGAATTCGTCGTTTATAAATTAATTGTATTGATTTCTATGTATTTGTTCACTTCCAAAAACATTTACTGGGGAACTGATACTATATTCAGAATCCGCACATTTCACACATAAGTCAATGTAAATTGAATTCTAGAATTTCAACTTTTTTCCACTTGAACTTGAGTTTTCTGCGGAGCAACACAGGACGTGGCAACCATAAATCAATAGATTTTATGCATTCTTGAGAATTTAAATCAAGGGTATATTATGCATTATTAATTTAATCATGTCCGTGTACCGTGGTACATAAAAAGGGCATACCTAGGACATCCCTGTGTTTTTAGGGATATTGTTTCTCCCCCCCCCAACAGAATAATTAGCGCACTCGACAGTAGAAAATACGATACATATTCCTGCATAACGGGTTAGAATAGCTGTCAATAACGGGTCCTCATTCATTACCCAAAAACGAAAATATTACCATATTGAAATGATACTTCAGTATTTTAGTAGGACTTGAAAATCAATAAAAGGACATAAAAAAATATTTGGAATATTGAAACCATCAAACAACCAAAAAGAAAAGATACAGAACATATTTCAATATGTTGAATGTATTTAATTTATTATCATTAGTAATTCTTTCAGAAACATCCCAGATAACACAGGATATCCTATGGATATCCATTTCATGTCCAATTCTGGTCGGGATATCTCTGGATTTGAAATGGACATCCATAAGATATCCGTCGACGGATTTGAAATAGATATCCTTCAGAAGATATCCTAGGGATGGCCATGAGATATCCAAAGCAATCATAAATGAATTTGAACATTCTCGTAGATACACAAATTGTACCTTTGTCGCGGGGACCCTCTGCGACCACAGAACAGATATACATGTGTCTGCGACAGGCCATACTATACGCATAACGCATTATTACTGGCGACGTCTGTCATTTTATTTTGTTGGGGAAGGTGATATTAGTCATGTCATAGCACTGAATCCAAACAAAAGTCGTGTTTTTTTTTCTATTTTCCTTCGTTTTTGATACCCTGTTGGTCTGGACCTAATGGTTTTCATCTATAGCAATTGATTGTTTCCAAAGGGAATTATATATTGGCCGAATACAGGTAAATATTTGAATTGAAAAGGACATAACCTATGAAAATCCATTATTTCCAATGCATTTATGTGTTTGCTGTTTGAGTTTCAATATTTTCAGAAATGCTAAAAAGCACGTCGTTACATTTGCCACAATACACGAGTTTTTCAAGTGTTACAGTGCCCAGAATAAAAATGGTGTGAATGCCTACAACAGTGGACATGTGATGAAGATGATTCATCAGTAGATTCGAACATTTTCCTATTGATTGCACTGAAAAAATGAATCTTTCGGAAGAATATTTGGGAACTGGATCGAAATTCAAAGCTGCTGTAGGTAAGTTGTATGTTTTTCTATTCCTTTTTCTAGAACTCTTTTTTTAGGTACCTAAATGAAATCTCAAAAATATGACTTTGTGGAACGATGCCTTTCTTCCATGCTCACTAATATGTTTGCCTCCAAATATTGCTGGTATGGAGCAAAAAAAATAAACTGGACAACTAAAACTGGCTGAATTATCACTAGGTGAAAAGCCCATTCAGTTGTTCTGTTTATTTGATAATAATTTATTGCCTCAAAACAGACTGCTAGTTCAGTGAGAATGCAAAATTTCCAAGAAAAGTTTATGTCAATAATGCTTGTATATATATATATATATATATATATATATATGTATATATATATGTATATATATATATATATATATATATATATGTATATATATATATATATATATATATATTATCAACATCAGTATTCGAATTCAAAAGAAAGCATAATATTTCTCAGTATTTTTTTGTAGATTTTAACATCAATTATACCCGTGAATATATACATATCATTTCAGAAGCGGCTGACCTCAGTGATTCGACGGAAAATAAAAAAGCTACTGAAGAAGCCATCTAAGCTTGGCTGAGAAGGACCAAAGAAAGGCATCTCTCATCTTCTAGAATAAAGGAAACACCTGATGGACGAAGAAAATAGCATTTTTATTTTTTCTGTAACTTTATTTTTTATGATTATTCTGCATTTAATATTCTGTTTTTATTTTAGAGTTTACATATACATTTCATTTGTTGATTACCCCAAAGTTTATGAGAATTTTTTTTTATACCAGAGTTTATTAATACATTTTTTTTTGTTCAATACCATTATTTCATTTCCCTCCAGATCGCTATTACTATATTTTATCTTCGATGAATATCCCCGAAGGATATTTTTAGAATATCTCTCAAGGAATCTTTCAGATAGCTTTTGAATATCCCTGAAGGATGAAGTATATCTTATGGATATCTTTGAAAGATATCTTATGGACATCCCTGGAGGATATCTTATGGATATCCTTGAAGGATATTCTATGGATGTACAGGTTGTTCCACTTTGGACATCGATCGGATGTCCATAAGATGTCTTTTGGATATAATTGGATGTCCATAGTATATCCATAAAATTCATGAAAGATGTCTAATGGATATCCATAGGATGTCCATGTGTTATCTGGGATATGGTATCACACGATTCCCTCCCAATAAATTATCATGTTTGATACCCGAGGCATTACCTGAATTACCTGTATCGTGTAAAAATGTACTTTCAAGTATTCAAATAAAAAAACCTGAAATCGACCAATCCGCTTCATAAATGTGTCTCCTGGTAAGTCCGGTAACAACTTTATAAAGCATTGAATAAACAAACACACCAGATTGTGTGTTTGTTTCAGCACGCATTCGCTTGATTAGATAATATGTACTTCAGGAAACCGCTCTGAAATATTTCTAACTATTGAAAAAAAACCTCCAAAGTGGCCCATTCATTTTGAAGATAATACAGTCATGTCAAAATCTCTCATTTCTCTAGTTGCATGCGGCTGTTCCTATGTCTGGCCATGTGTGTTTCATTTAAAGTTTAGGCTCTCTTATATTATAAATCAAGAGTTAAAAAAAATATTTTCATATCAAATCAATCCACATTGGGTATTTCTTCAACATGCTCAGAAAGTTGTATCATATCTCTGTGGAAATCTCAGTATTGAATTTTATATTTCGTACCCACTTAAAACATATTTCAAATATTTCAGTTCAGGTCGAAGAGAAATTCCCAATTCCAATAAACCACTCAAGTCCAACATGCTTTCCACTCCTCAAGAAACCACAACTAGAGCAACAACAGAAAGTTACAGCTACTCAAGCACTTTTTGGACCATGCAAACCTCAGAGACACCTACAGAAACCAGTATATATGACTCAAGTGAGGATCTCTCGTTAGATTCCGTAACTGAAGAAGAAGACTTGGATACAGAACAAATTGAAGAAGAATTAGAAGAGGTAGAAGCAGATGAAGAAGACTTGGAAGAAAAAACCAACGTAGATAATGTTGGATTAGCAGTTACTAATATGGGTGAAGGTACTAATAGACTATGATACAGCAAAGTTTTCATTTACGTTACAGTACTTTACTCTGATTGATATTATTCCATTTCAAGGGACTCCTGAATATGCGACAAATAATTTATCTATATCTCCTTAGTTTGCTATATTGAATATTTCCAGCCTGAAACTGTGGTGTTGACTATTATTATTCAAATATAGGGTAGGTTCAGCCAGTAGTCGGCCTTTTGTTAAACTTTAACTTACACCTTTAATTGCAGACAGCTCTTTCAAGTTAATTTAAAAAATCTTATGTTAGCGTGTAGCACTCAAATTCAGTTTTAAACGGTGAAGAAAAAAGAAA
>JAFIRS010008844.1:0-14106 GCA_018342105.1 Gonioctena quinquepunctata | reverse complement strand
TAACTTAACACCCTCCTTGTCCGGTAGTCACCCCTCCAAGTACTAGCGCCTGATGTTGCTTAGTTCAGATATCGATAAGACTCTCGTCAATCTGACCAGCCACCGGTGTCCCATAATATCAATTTTTCTGCAGAATGTTAATGCATATCACGATTCTTACTTTCACCCACCAACTATACTCTGTACTAAATTGGTATATACGTTAAATAAATAGTATAGTGATTCTCATATTTACGATGTTGATTACCTCAACTCCAAGGCCAAAAGTCAAACGCTACTATAGTTACATTTTGTCACCCCCGATCTGTAGTCTACAGCCCAAAACACGCCTTCAACGTGGATGTTTCTAAAGAACGGACGGAGAAAAATGAACCCGGTCAATATCTTACGTTAAAGAAGGGAACACAACCTAACTCAACTTGGCTAACATTGCTATCAAAGTTGAGTGCAAGCTAACCAATCTTAATAATAATAAGTAAACTTTATTTTAAAGAATAACAATATTTGAGTAAGTAAGGCTATCATTAGTAAATGGCCTTGAGTATATTTACAAACCGGCATCTAAATACTCTTGAAGACTATAGGGTTCTAAATCTATTAATAACTCGAATATATTTGAGATCTTTACATTTCTTCATATTAGCTGGCGGTTTATTAAATAGTTTTATACAGCTATATAAAGCCCCTATTAAAAATGTGTAACCGATGTCTTGGATAAAGATAGTTTTACTGACCTTTGTTTTTGATTGTGAATGATAAACATTCCTGTATATAAACTCCATATCCTGTCAGAATCTCATGCAGTAATGCTTCGCTCTGTTCGCAGAACTTCGTTAGCAGTGACTTTTCTCATTTTTTGCGAATTATTATTAAGCACAATAGTGACAGTCAGTCGCTAGGTGCACGTACACGCTACATCACAGACGTCGACCAATAGACAACACCTATGCCAACTAATTGAAAACTCATGATAGGCCGTTTCTTCTTCCACACGCACATACACTCAATCAAAAAGGGATATTTTAAAATTAAATAATTTCTTGAAAATACCTGATTGCCCATTTTTATTCTCAAGCTTTTAGAGAAATGAACAATCACATCAACTAAAAATGTTGGTGATACTCGAATTCTCTCTAAACCGCATTTTTACCATAAGCTCTTTGTTCCATTTACTACAATGAATGTAAATGATTTCATTTACTTGGAAGCAAATTCAACTTGATCTGATACTCTCTTCATTCCTACCAGCTTTCAATAATTTCCAAAAATTTTTTGTTTCAGTTATGGGTAAAGCCGAGGGAATGGGTGAGAATTGGCATGGTCATGTAACAGCTTTGACGGTTTCTCCAGATTTTCGTAGATTGGGATTGGCAGCTTCTCTCATGAACTTTCTTGAAGATGTTTCCGAGAAGTGAGTACCAAGAAACCCAGTAGGTAACACTCAAAACCCTACGAGGATCATAGCTCAAATATTCCAATTCATTCATCTTAACAATTGGGACTGAAACATTTGCTTCTTGATTTTTCTAAAGATGAATTTTTGCAGAATTTTTAATCACTAGTATGTTCAAAGTAATAAGTTTTTCATTTAAAATTTCTATAGCATAATGCATTTCATAAATTTTTTATTGAATTTACAATTCTGGAGAAATTTGGTGGCATAGATACCAGCTAATATAGAGTGGCCAACATAAAATGCATCATGTATCAGTTTCACAGGAAATTTCATTCTTGATGAAAATATCTGCATACACTGTAGTGATGGGTCGGTATTTCAATACCACAATGAGTGGTATTTTTAGGTAACGTAGTGGTGCGTTCCTCAACTATAAAGTACAAAGTTCTGACAGAATTTAGGTTATCGCTAACACAGGGAGGAACTCTAAAGGTTTGGAAAGTGAAAAGAGCAGCACCAACGGTTCTTGGAATTGACGCAATGTTCTCGGATCACGAATTCCTCGTTTGAATCGCTTGTTGCCCGTTCTATATTCTATATAAGGGTGGTATTACAGAGAGCTCTGGTAGAGATTAAAATGGTCTTAGATCAAAAAGTGTACAATTCAATTTGGTTTGTATAATATATATTTTAAAAATACACCATTTGACAACAAAACTAGATAATTTGAAAAAATAAACACAATAGCCAAGGCTAACTCAATATAACAACTTTTCTTAAAAAATAAAAATCCAGGAAAATACACAATTTGACAACTAAAATAAATAATTTAAAAAAACAGACAATATTCAATGGTACAGAAGGGTGGTGATTACCCGTTACAATATCGTTTGGCCGTTTTCGTTTTATTCCATTACATGTTGCAGTCATTGCTCATCCTCAACGGTCTCGATTTGCTGTTGGTATGGTTCCGTAATAAAATAACCCGACAACTCGGTTACAAAGTATATTTTATATTTAGAATTTCCAATGTTAATTTTGATGTGAAATATTTTAGGCAAATAATTTTCAAACGGTACGTTACTGACAAATTTTAAATTTTTTAGTTCATTTTTAAAATACAAGAGCAGTAATGTACTGGGCAAATTCAGTAATTTGCCCTTCATAGAACAGATAATTAAAAATTTTTTACTTCCAGGGTGAGAAAAAACCCAAAATATGGAAAACGATAATTTTTCCTTACTTATAACACTGACCCTCAATTGCATCAGTTGAATACATAAAAAAAATCAATGTTTGTAATATTAAAAATATTCACAAACAAATATGAATCATGTTGTTTATTCATTTATATTATACTTGGATTCAACGGAAAGATACTGATGAACTGGGTTGCTTTCAAAAATAATATTACGAATTCAATATTCTCAACAATTGGTACAAATAAAATAATTATCCGGTTTTATTCTCGTTGATACAACAGGGAAACTACGATATTTTATAATTTTGATTGATGATTTCGAAAAATGACATTTTCAACGTTTTTTTTTTTTCACATATGATGGTCACTTTATAGTAACAACAGAAAAGACTATTAAAATATTGAAATGACTGCTAGAAATTGACTGCTAGAAATTGACTATTGATGATAAACAATCGTTGTGATTCTTCCATTTGTTCTTTTGACTTGTCATTCAACAATTATGATTTGAAATAAATGTGCGAAAATTAATGAATACATTCATCACCATAATATTACTTTTTTTTCAGGAAAAGAGCATATTTTGTAGATCTATTTGTTAGAGTGAGCAACAAAGTTGCCATTACTATGTATAAGAATTTGGGATATATTGTTTATAGAACTGTACTGGAGTATTATTCTGGCGATCCTGATGAAGATGCCTATGGTAAGATTTTTTTTTATTTCTACAATATCTGGCTGAATATATTATCAACATTACAGCAAGTAAAAAAAAATATCAAGCAAGTCTGTACAATCATTACAAAATTATTTTTCCCACAATCTTATATGATTCACCATTCATATTCTCAAATTGCGTAGCAGCATGAATTGAAATGAAATTGCAATTAATCAATTTTGATTATTTTTTGCCTTCAAATTTAAGTAGTTTTCTGAATATTCCCTTGGCCAGTGGATTACCTGCAGATATAGTCTTTACAATTCCAGTTAATCACTTAGATTAAAAAAAAAACATTTTTAGCTTGGTACTTGAAGGCAAAATAACTTGTTTATCCCTATACTCTGGCATATATGTTATTCATTAAAAATAAAATAACCTTCAACAAACTCAGTGCTGGCAGTAGCAGTAATCAATTTCGTTTTTCAGATATGCGGAAAGCTTGTTCCCGAGATGTGAATCAGAAATCTGTTATACCTTTAACGCACCCTGTGAGACCTGAGGATGTGGACTGATCAACTAATCCTTCACTTTCTATGGAATTACTTTCAACAATTTTTAATTGAACCTGCCTGCATTCAATATTTGAAATGATAATTATTTGTTTCATTATATGCAAAATATCTCCCTATGATTCATGTTTACTTTCGACGATGCATTATTTCATTCAGCTAAGGAACCTCAAATAATTCAGTGTGTTTATGTCTTCTGTGATAATTTCATGGTTTTTTATATTTTCCAGAGATTTAATAAAATGTCAAGTTATCTTTATCAAACTCATTTGTGATTGATATTGTTGTGAAAATTTTTCAATAAATTATTCCAATACAGATTTCACTTTTTATCCTTTTTCACCTTATGTTCCGGTAAATGTTGGACATGCAAAGAAAATGTTTTCAGTTGAATTTAAGTTATGTTGAAATATTGATCATTTGCATTGAGAGCGGTATATATTCAAGTCCAGTCAGATAAGATATAAATGTGTGAAAATATTCATGCATAATTTCATGCATAACTCGAATATACAGTCCAAATATATTTGATGAATCCTTCCACAAACAACCAAATATCATATTCAGTGAAACACTAAGAAATTTTAGACAGGTCCTCGTTGAAGTTCAATCAACACTATTGATAGACGTTCCATCACTATTTAAAAAAAAAAACTTGTAATGTAAACTTTTTTTTGTACTTTTGTGACACTGATGATCATCGCCAACTTTCCGATTTAAATTTATCGTTCCTTCAGATTCGGCTCTAAGTATTTTGTCACCCTAGACAAGAAATATTTTGGTGCCCCCTGTAGCCCCTCATAATTATTTTCACTTCTTAATTCCCGCTGTTTTGTTTGAGCTAAACATGACATGAAACATAGGTTCCAATCTCTCGTCATAGTACTGAGAATTACTCAAAAAGCCTATTAGGATTTTATAGGTTAAAGACTCTTTTTATTGCTGTGACTTTTGGATGGAGTTTGAAATAAAGAAGCACAGGAAAATAGCGTTTTCAATGCTAAACCATAAAAAAATATATATGTCGCTTGCTGTAATGAGTTTTTTAATAGTGTTTAATTACGCGAAAAATTAGCATAGCAAAACAAAGTAAAGAGCACCCCATCCTTTTTTATAAGAGGAAATTTTTTGGTCAATGACTATCCTTATTATTTTTAACTTTTTAGTCCATATTGCTATATAAGCGTGTTTTTTTAGTGTTTAAACTATAATTTTATTTTAAACTTTTTTAGTCCATATTAGACAAGACTAAAAAAGGCTACGGCAGAAAAACTCTTCGATTGATTCAGCCACATGGAAGTTTTTAATAAATTTTGGTGAATGTACACTGAGCTCATTCACGCATTTGCCATATCTTTAATTTTTTCTGATGATCTTGGTGAGAATACCAGGTCATAGCTAGGAAAGTATTGTATTTTGTCCTCAGTTCTTAATACTTGTGCAAAATTTCAAATGATTCGGACGTTTGGAAGTAAGTGAAAATAAATTCAAAGATTCCGTTTTATACACACATTCATACAGGTGACACTAATAAAGTGTGTATACAAATCCGCCGCGCCACCCCTAGATTATTCAGCCCTAGCGGCTGCCTAGTTCACCTATACGGATGAGCCAGCCCTACATTCATTGTTGGATTTCTTTCAGAGTGACTAACTGAAAATATATGTTTTTTCCATTAGAATACCTATCCATTATCAAAAGTTGATACAAATATTTGTTTTGGAATAAAAAACAGCGGTTCTTACAAAATTTCGCACATGCCTTCAATATAGAAAATTCAAATGGTTTGTTATACAACTAACAATATCGATATACTGCATATGAATTGCCCGCTTTCGAAATAAAGTTTTTCTACTCACCCGCCCCCCAGCAACGGGTATTGATACTGGTAATATAAAAATTAGTGCAACCTCCACCCTAGAGCATATATCTCACAATGTGAGATGTCTCTGTTGTCGAAACTGTAGGAAAGGAAAAAGGAGAGGAGATGGTAAGAAGAAAAAAAAAAGATGCTAAGACTAAGAAGTTGAATCAGAAATCGAGCAAAGGGTGTTCTGTGTCGATAGGCTATCATAAGTTTTTCAATAAATCTGTGTAAAAGAGGCTTATCACTTGAACTTTATTAATGGTAGATAGCGACTGAATAGGCTTTTTAATTTAGATGACAAATGACTAACTTTGTTTACCTGTCAGACCCAACGGCATTGACGGCGTTTTTTTTTAAAGAAAATAAAAAAATTCCGAGTTTTCCTATGGATAGTTGACTTGAATTTACATGGAGAAAAAAACTCCCCATTAGAAAATGAGCCGTCTAACTGCAAACCCCGCCAAGTGCACAAAAAATAAAAATTGAGATGGCGCTGTCATTCGATAAAGAATATTAATATCTTCATTCTGATAAAATATTATTTGACTACCAAAAACCCGCCAGTTGAAAAAAGGTTATTTTTCGCGCATCTACAAACATGTCGATTGTCATTTATTCTTTCAATTCCATCAAGGCTCAAGCTTAGCGGACTTGTTTTATGAATGTTCAAATAACATCTCCAAGTGCGTATTGAAGTAACCAACATAGAAAGAAAGGCCCCATTAAATTTTCTGTTGAGCGACCACGTGTTTTGGTGTACAGCTCCGGCATTTCAATTATACCTTGTCGTTATAAAGCATACTGGTGTGAAAAGTAATAGTGATTAGTGTTGTTTATTAAAATATTCTGTGAATGATTCAATTATGAGTGAAATTAAGGTTACAAAAACTCTTCCAGAGCATAGTCGAAAAAGGGTAGTGCAATCAAATAAACATAAACGCACAATTTCTAAGCAAAACAGGTGAGTTTTCTGTAGTTTTTACGAGACAAACAATACTGATTTTTGTCTTTCGTAGATATTCTGCAAAGTCTTTACCTAAATATCCCACCTGCAGTCATAAAGAGGGAACTATCAAATGCAGAACTTTATCTATGATGGACATTAAACGGTTCCATGAATTATTTTACAACAACAAAGATAAAGTAGCACGAGACACGTTAATTTACAAGTGCTGTTATGCACTAAAGCCAAAAAGGTCACGTTTGGCAATAAACGCAAGAGGTAAAAAAAGTGTCTCTATACTGTATCATGTTGTAAAAAACAAACAACTGGTTCGGGTCTGTAGAAATGCTTTTCTTGAAATATTGAACTTAAAAAAAGATAGAGTTCAACGGATTGTTAAAAAATGCGAAAATGTTCCGAAGGAAAATAGAGGTGGCGATAGAGTTGGCTTAAAGAATGAAGAAAAGAAGCGCGCGATATCCCATTACATAGAAAGTTTAAAATGTACGGAGTCTCATTATTGCAGAAGTCGCACCAATGCCAGAATTTACCTAAGTTGTACTCTGAATATCAGAAAACTGTATAAACTATACAATACATCTGCAGAAGATCATCTCAAAATTAAGGAGTCCTATTTTAGAAAATTCGTGAACAGGAACTACAACCTTGGATTTGGAACTCCAAAGACTGATGTTTGCTCTGTTTGTTTAAACTTCAAAGAAGAAATCAAAAAGAAAAGATGAAACTTTGACAACCACCTTAATAACAATAACATAGAGTTCATAAACTGAAAGCCATTGCTTTTTTGCAATGCTCAAGGAAGAAAAAGATAATGTTATAAATTATTCCTTTGATTGCCAGAAAAATTTGGAGTTACCCCGACTTCCAGATTCCTCGGCATATTTTTCTCAGCAATATAATCTGTATAATTTTACTATCGTGAAAGGTTCTTCAAAATCGCAGTTACGTTCATACAATGTAACATCATACCTATGGACAGACGTGGATCTTCCAAAAAACTCGAGTATAATTGCCTCCGCCTTGTTTGATTTTTTAAGAAGAGAAGACTTTCCTGCATCGAAAGATACAATTCGTTTGTTCGCCGATGGTTGCGGCGGACAGAATAAAAATTCTATTGTTTTAACAATGCTTTTATTTTGGCTTGTGAAATATGCTCCGGCCCATGTAAAAACAATTGAATTCGTCTTTCCTATTGTAGGCCACTCTTTTATGCCTCCTGACCGGGTGTTTGGTTTAATTGAACGTGAGATTAAAAAAAATACATGTATCTGTGAACCCAGAGAATACCACCGCATTATAGAACAACACTCAACACTGAGAGTTTTGGGAAAAGACTGGCATGCCTATGATTGGAAAGCGGCTATCGGATATTACAAACTGCCAGGAAACTGGCATTTTCAATTCAACCGGAAAGAGGAGACTCAGGATATTATCAAATTCAAGGAGAAGCACACTATCGCACCAATGTGGGAATGGCTAGAAGTGTTTGCAAAAAAGGCAAAAGAATATTGTCTATTGCACCGAACAAACTAGTGCCTGGACGTACTGTTAATAACGAGACAAAAAAATCCATTGACAATTTATTAATCAAGCATTTTGGACCTGATTGGAAATCTTTGCAAAATCTGAAATTTTATAAGGATGCAATGGAGAACCAGAACGTTCAAGATTCACCCAGCTCTTCTACAATGACAGAAGAATTCACCTGCGACCAAAACCCTGAAGATGACACAAGATTTGTTTAATTAATTTTTGTTGGTGTTTATTCCTGGTATTGAAGAAAAAATTATTTTAATTTATGTGTTTGTTTCATTTAAGAACGATCAAGCTTGTTTATCTATTTGTTTTGCTTAAGAATATTGAGTTTTTTAAATTTTTTTTTTTTATTGAAATTTTCATATTGAAACTCTTCAATAAAATTTATTCAAAACACTTAATTTTGGCTGCAAAACCCGCCATTTTTCACGTTAATTTTCAAACTCCGCCAAGTGCATTTTATATTTCCCATTTTACTGTGCTATAATCCTCCTTGTTATATAAGATGAAAGATGGTGTTTAAGAAACAGTATCTACATCCACTAAATAAAAAAGTATATTCATTTTATCGATAGTATCAAGCAAAACAGTTTTTCGCGTTTTTCTTGAAACTACATAGTGTGCACTTGGCGGGGTTTGCATTTAGATGACTCAAATATTCGTGTACATTATTTTATCTACGAATGAAAGGTTTTTGGCGGTATAAAATAGGTAATAAGTACTTAACCTACAAAGAAAGTTAGGAACGCCAATGTATGCAGGTGCATTTCTCATGAAGTTGACTGCTGACATAATGTGAAAATACCGCTAATTTTGAACTAAGCCAATCTCAAATTGATATTTCAAAACTAACCAATGGCATATGTCTCAAAACAAGCGCATGCTCCTTAAAAAATCATCTAAATGAAAAGGCCTATTACCATGGGCGCGTTCCAAGACCCCAACTCGGTTGGAGGATGAGTGAAAAATTTGACTTATTGTGTTAATTGTCATTTTGATTCTTTTGGAACGAACGAAACAAATTGTTATTTGTTTGAAGGTTGTCGACGATGTGGTAACTTGATTACTATTGTTTCGGACGTCCATCGTCTTAATGTATTTAAAAGGTTTTCACGACGTTTCGAATGCTTGTATCTGCAATCGTCTTTAGGTGAATACTGACAAGTTTAGGTGCTACTTACCAATTTATATGACTGTCGGCGCAATGATGCGTGCAATTCCGCCATGTGCAGCGGTGCGTGTAATTACAAAGAAAGAATAGCAAGGCAGAATAGAGTCAAGAAAGACAACGGTGACAAGAAAAATTGATAGTTTAGTTAGGTCGACTTAATACAAAGAAATACAAAGTCGATATCCAGTGATAGGGAATTATCTGATGTTGCGGATTCCGATGATATTAGTCTATTTTCAGAATTAGATGAAATGTCTGACCAGAACATAACCCCGCGAATGGTGGAGGTGGGTTCATTTGTTCTGATGGGATTTGATACCAAAAATACCTCGAAATTTTATGTAGCACAAGTTACACCATTTTTTTTATCTGATCACGAATATAGTGTAAATTTTCTGCGACGACATGGAATACTTTTTCCATATCCTACACTTAAAGATTCTGCCACAATAACAAAAGAAGACATAGTCCTCATTTTGCCCCAACCAATAAGCGCTGGTGCATCACAACGAACAGCAAATTTGTTTACTTTCAAAATGGAGTCATCATCTTACAATGTTTGTTAAAGTGTAATATTTTTTATAACTTTTTTGATAACAAAATATAAGAATTGCAAATAATGGCCACTGTATCTTTGTGGCCATTGTACGAGTTGGTTAGGTACAGTGGTCACAGTTTTGCAAAAATTAGTAACTTTTGCATAACCTATGTGGTTTTTGGTGTTCTAGTGTACGTTAATAAGTTAACAATCCCTTTAACGTTGTTTGGGCGGATACTCAGGCAGATGTATTGATTTTTATTAATGTTATCATGAATTTACTCAAAACGTGGCTACTGTACCATCTTCTCCCCTACTCAACGATTAACTATTTGGCGATTTTGGGACAGGAAGAGTTACAGTGGAGTGAGAGGAAAGTTCGAGTCGGTATTCGGGTTCGGAGTTAAAATTCTAAGTTGGAATTAGTGTAGTGAGTGTGGATGTTCTGTGGTTAAGCTGACGATACAATTTTCGACAGTCAATGGCAGAAGTAACTTCAGGGAAGACGGGGCAGCTGTCTTTTCTATGAGAAAAAATAAAGTATATTACCTTTGCTAACCGAATTCGCATCCAGCCTCACCATACATACAGACCTATAAATTAAGTATCAGTTTGAAGAAAGCCAGAACGTGTAATGAATATTGAATTATTTCGCCTTTCGCCGTTATTCTCCTTGCAACCGAAGACGCCATATGGCCGCAATATACGAGATACTTCCAGACCTGATAGCCCTCTTGTAATATAAAAGGCACGACCGGGGCGTCAGTTTATCAATGTATTATTCATTGCGCTGAGTAATGAGTTCTTGATAAGTAAACAGTTGTAGAATTTGGTGAGAACTGCATGAAAAAGTCTTACGGTAAAAAAGAAAATGTTGCAATTTTTGGCAATTTTGTATATCCGACATAACAAAGTTTAAGTTCCCAATAAAATGCGTTAAATATCGATGGAACTACTGAAATTTAATTTTAAAAGTTGCTTACCCTGTCAGACGTTGGCGAACGCCAACGAAATAATTATCTGAGTGCTGTGATTTATTGTTCTGTTCGTGTATTATTATTTCGTTTGATTCTTTCTTTTGAATATATAAAAAAAGTTTTATCAGAACTAATAAATTCTTTCAATACGACCATTTTGCAACTACGTCCAGAAGAGCGAAACCGGGTAGATATTGATGGTTTCGATCAAGCTGCAATTCGAAATGTGATCTATATCTATGACATTGTTACGAATCTGGGGTTCGTCACTATTAAAATACTGAACAAATTATTGCCGTTCACTTACAGTTCACAAAAACAACACAATAATTCACTGGTAATTAAATAAATCGATCCAAATTCACTATCCAAAATATACCACGCTCTACTGCACACTGTGAATTCTTTTATTCAGATTTTTATTCGAATTTCTCTTCAAGTCTAATTGAGAACTCATATAGATGAATGAGACAAAAAAACTGTTTTCCAAGAAGGAGTTGAATGAGACAAAAAAAACTGTTTTCATCAGAAATCATTTGTAACACTAATGCAAGACTGGTATCGCATTCCTTAGGTCTTCAATACATTTTGGCGACGAGAATCTATTTCACGCTTCCACGATCATCAGGAAGACCGGAAGAATTAGGAAAGACATTTTCTAGAAGCAATCTCACTTTGCAGAGAATTAGAAACATATCTTTCTGAGCGCCACTTGTTTTTTTGACATTTAAAACACGAATAATTATTTTCAAGAACATACCGGTGGCATTGATGGAAATTCATCAAAATCAAATCTTTGAGGAAATTCGAAATTGTATAAAGAAAAATATACCAAATATTTAAAACTAGTATTTAGTGATATAATATTTCTATGTTTCGAATTAGAAAATAAATAGATATTGTATATTTGTTGGAAGCCTCCTCAAATTTGTATTCAAAAAAAGTAAGTTTCCAAGATCATCTGAAAATAAAATTTTTGAAACCTCACGAAAAACTATATACAGTGCGGTCCATAGGTATGGAATAAATTCATTTTTAGCATTACTATGATTTGTTTGAAAAAATTAAATTAAATGTTCAAAATCACCACCATTCACTTCTTGACAATGAGGAAGTCGATCTTGGAATTCTCGTACATCATTTTGTAGGATCTCAGGGGTTATGTTGTTAATTTCTTCCGTTATCCTAACTTTCAAATCTGCAATATTGTCTGGTCTATTGAAATACACTTTTGATTTTAAATAACCCCATAAAAAGTAATCGAGAGGTGTCAAATCGGGGGATCTAGGCGGCCATTCAATCGTTCCACGTCTTCCAATCCACCAATTGGGAAAAACTTCGTTCAACTAATATTTAACAATACATTTGTAATGCGGTGGAGCTCCGTTTTGTTGGTACCAAATGATCTATCTATTGCATTTGGATCATTAACATCAGGATTTTTTTTTTAATGTAGGCTGAGAAAAGTTCATCAAAAAATCTAGATAAATCTCACCATTAACTGTGCCTTCTAAAAAATAAGGGCCAATAATTTTGTTGTTAATGATACCAGCCCAAACGTTAACTTTTTTAGGATATTGTGTGTGAGCCTCACACATCCAATGATGATTTTCTCTGCTCCAATATCTACAGTTTTGTCTATTAACCGTTCCATTTAAATGAAAAGTAGCTTCATCAGAAAAAACAATTTTATTTATGAACCGCAAATCTGCTTCCATTCTGTCCATCATCAGTTCATAGAATTGTTGCCTTCTATCATGATCCTCCTCATTTAACTCCTGAACCAACTGAACTTTATAGGGATGGTATTTTTCTTTATGTAAAGCTCTCAATATCGATTATTTACTTACATCATTATCGGCGCAAGTTGTCTACTTGTCATATGCGGATTTTCCTCAATCGCTAACAGTACATCTAACTTTTTTCCTCATCCAATTTAAATTTTGACCTGGTTTTTGAAAAGTTTTCCAGTTTCACGAAATTTTGTTTCTATTTTGCTAACTGTAGACGTGTTGACCAGGGTATTTATTATTAAACATTTCACAAACTTCCTTTCGAGTTCTTGTTTTGTATATTCTTTGAGTTTCGGATAAATGAACCATAGTAAAATCAAATACACACACAAATATTTTTCAATACACTGACGTGTGTCAGCAACTTATAGATATCAAAATAAGGCCCGGTATTTTCACCTCCGGTTATACTAGGAATAAATTAACCAACTGTTAGAATATGATTTTGTTTGAAGTTTATAGATAATCAAAAGTACATTCTAACCATTGGTTAATTTCTTCCTAGTATAACCGGAGGTGAAAAAACCGGTCCTAACAGTAGTCTACTAGATTGACATTACATTATTTATGTGGGTTTTGTGAATAATTTTTTGGTGTCTTGAACGACTTTTTCCTGACATTTAGCAAAACAGATAAAAAAATACCTGATTATTTCTTATGGGGTTATTTAAAATCAAAAGTATATTTCAATAGACTAGACAATATTGCAGATTCAAAAGTTAGTATAACGGAAGAAATTAACAACATAACCCCTGAGGTCCTACAAGATCGACTTGCTTATTGTCAAGAAGTGAATGGTGATCATTTAGAACATGTAATTTGATTGTAAAATACATTTTCTCAGTTATGATTGCACCAAATTTGAAAAACTTGATATTGCTGTACAGAGATTGAAAATCCCTTTCGAACAAGGTGCCACACGCCCCCCCTTCTCATTTAAATTTATTGAAGGGGTGCTCATAATTCAGGGGGTGCAAGAAGGAGCTAATATTTTTACACTGTAAATTGTCTAATTGACAATAGAAATCGACCTGTTTCAGGTTTTTTTAAACAAATACATATAACGCTGAAAATGAATTTATTCCATACCTAGGGACCGCACTGTATGATCAACCATATACATAAAACATAGATCATATATTTTAATAATCAGGTAAATACCCATATAAAAAAGCTTTTTGAATCAATGGCAGAAATTTATTTGATACCCAGATGTCTTCACGTACAGTGGGTGTATCACTCGAAAGTCCCAACAGAAGCTTTATAAGATCATAAACCGAAGCAAAGGAATACAGATTTGATATATCATAACATAATATATTCTGCTTCCATTTCGTATTCATATTTATTGGTATGGATTCTAAATGTACATCGTTATCACACCCCAACACAATTTCAAATGTATCCATGTATCTCTTCTCAGTCGGTACAAA
>JAFIRS010008843.1:0-14118 GCA_018342105.1 Gonioctena quinquepunctata | reverse complement strand
GTGACAGGCTGAGGAATGCGTTAAGGGTCTTTCATTCTTCACTTTGGTGACTCGGAAGTGCTACCTTGTGGGCCCGTTGATGAGTTTCTGAAACAAAATAATATCGCTTAGATATTGGCAAGCAGCAACGATATTTAGATAAATATTGGAGTGAATAGTTTAGGAGATTTAATAAAGAGCTGCCTTCAATACATGATGTTTTTCCCATGGAATTGTTTCAAAACAGCGGAAATTACAGCAAATACCTGTGTTTTTCGTGTCACAATATCCTTCACTCTCTCACTAGAAACAATTGAATTACATAAGGTGCGGCCAAATTGACATTATTGTCATTTTTATACGTATTGGAAATAAACGCAATTTGATTTGTAGTTTTACGGGAAACGACTTCCTTGCGATTTAACCAAACGCATGGAATAACCAGAGATAAGCCAATTTATCACATTATGTAGGTATGTTGTATGATACAGTTGAATAAACTTCCGATTATTTATAACGTTGCAAAATGGACATGTCAAAATTCACATCAAGGGGTTTTAAATTACATCCACACGTGTGAATCTGTGTATCTGTCTTTGACATTGTAGCTCCCAAACGGATGAACCGATTTTGATTAAAATTTTTTTGTTTGAAAGGGCATTTGATCGAGAGTGTTCTCAGCTATGATACAAGAAAATCTGTCCAGCCGTTTGAAGATTATCACATCTTTTCTAGTTGATGAAGGGATATGAGTAACTTCCACACACTGGCGGATTTGAGGGGGGGACATGTGGGCCATGGCCCCCTTCCCTAGAGTTCTGAATAGTTGATATTGGTTCAACAACCAGAATCGATTCAGTGCTGAAACAACCAGTTTGTTCAATTTGAACATTATAATACCCCCGGTTATTAGGGAAATTGGTTTGACATCTCTGGATTCAATGGCACGGGGCTGGATGGAAAGATTTAACAAACTTTTTCATCAGAATCTGGAGGATTTGTTCACAGAATTCAAAAGCGAACTGAGGTTTTGGAAGGCGAAGTGGGTAAAAAACTCCGAAGAAAAACTTCCTATTCCTGACGAGGCTTTAGAAAAGAAGTTCTTCGTTGAGGCGAATAAAAAGTTGGCTCCGATCTACTATTTCAGAAGATAAGCTATCTGGCTTAGCCATTATTAACATTGCGATCAATGAACAATTAGTTATTAATAGATTTGCCAACACTGGCCAAAGGCATATGGATTTTGTTTTATAAACAATAATAGTGAGTTCATACAGCAAGTAAAATAAAATAAGAAATAAAATAAAGTAATTTAAAAAGTTAAAACTACACATCATCCATAACAAGTTTATACAGATATGAAATAAAATAAGAAGTAACATAAAATAAAATAAGAAGTAAAATAAAAGATGGTTAACTTTTATCTTTTATTTTATTTTACTTTGACTAGTTGTTAGGCTCATGTACATACTGAATAATTTAGACGAATTGACGAAAGTTGATGATAGATGACATGATATAATAGCTATTTAGTCCTAGTAGGTAAATGTTTTTGTTTTCATAACAGGAAAATGGTGTGTACAGTGCCATTTAAAAAAAATCATTTTTGGCCAATAATGTATTTAGATGACGAAGATTTTATAATATTGTTTTAGTGTTGTCAACAGTGGCTTATTTTTTATTCAATGAACAATAACAGGGACCAATTTTTCAAGTATACATCTTTGAAATTGAGGTAACCTCAACATAAAATCCCTAATTTCGATTGGCAGCTTCTTACTTCTTACATTAATTTACTTAGCTCTATAAACACTCTGAAAATTATTATTTCTTATTTTACTTTATTTTATTTTTTATTTTATTGTACGTGCTGTATAAGTTTATTATTGGAATTGTAGATTTGTGTTTTTGTTTGTTTCGTCACATTTTTTTCCATCTTATTTATGTTATTGTTAACTGATTTCAGTTATTTTCAGTATATTTGTAATACGCAAACAGTGGCGAAAGGCATAAATATTTTGTTTTATGAACAATAATTTTATAAAGTTTGTTTTTACCGCATGTTTTATTTTTGGACTACATTCAGGAGAACCATCCAACAGCTGAAACCATAATCATGGGAGACTTTAATGTACATAACGCTGCCTGGCTCAAATTCTCTAACAAAACAGATGATGCGGGTCGTCAAGCCGAGGCCTTCGCCATCACTCATGGTCTATAACAACTGGTCGAGCTACCAACCCGCATCCCTGATGTCAACAACCAGTCTGCCAATACACTAGATCTTTTCTCTCACCACCAATCCTGACCCGTATAGAATGAAGTTTGTCCCCACTTGGAAACTCTGATCACACCCTCATCTACACAACATGCTTTCCATTTTACCATCGAGCTGCACAATACCACCCCGTCTCATGTGGCATTACAATTCGGCGACTGAAGGTCTTCGTATGTTTTCTCAGCGTTTCCATGGAAGGAGTTTATTTCTCTTCAGTAGATCCAACACGATGTGCGAGACAATTTCTGAAATCATCATGTTGGGATGCAAACTAATACCGAATACCGAAAGAAGAACATCATCCGATAAGACCTGGTTTAACAGAAACTTCTCTAGAGCTGTGGCTTCCAAATAGGGCATACCATCCGATGGCTAAAAATCCGGGCCCTGAGACCAGGCAGCATACGTCGAGGCTAGAGGCATATGCAAAGAGACAATAGAATGCTCAAAAGATGCCCACAATGCCAAAATAAGATCAAAACTTGCTGAATGTCCTAACGGATCCCGTTCATTTTGGTCTTTCGCCAAAGCTGTGGGAAGAAACTTCACTTCCAGCCTATTTCCTCCTCTAACCAAAGAAGAGGAAACACTAGCAACGACTGCTCAGGAAAAGCCAATATCTTTGCGCACCTATTTGCTAGAAATTCCACTCTGGATTCATCGGGAAAACAACCCCCGAACATTAGCACCTTGACAGTCACATGCCCGAGATCACCTTTCGCCAACGTACTATCAGAAAGATTCTGCTGGCCCCAACACCAACAAAGCCTGTGGATCTGACGGAATCTCGCCGATTGTTCTCAAGAAATGTGCCCCCCGAACTAACACCTGTTCTTACAAAGTGTTCAACCACCTACAATTTGGGGTATTTCCGTCCAATTGGAAAAATTGCAAGAGTACAGCCAGTCCCTAAAAAGGCAAAAAAGGCCCTACCTAGCAACTACAGACCTATCGCACTGCTATCTATTATTTCAAAGGTCATGGAAAAGCCATCAACATCGAGCTCATGAAATATCTGGAGACTCAGGAATTGTCAACGATAGGCAATATGGCTTCCGCCATCAGAGATCAACTGGTGACCTGCCCGATGTCTCACATATAGGCAGCTATCTATTGAAAAGTATGGAGAAACTTTAGCTGTGGCATTAGATATCTACAAGGCGTTCGATCGAGTTTGGCACCAGGGACTCCTCGCCAAGCTTCCGTCTTATGGCTTGCCCTCAGCTGTGTTCTCTGCTTGCTAGTTTTCTCTCAAACAGGTCTCCATGTAGTGGTCGATGGAGTTTCATCTGACACTCTACTCATAAATGCTGGTGTTCCGCAAGGATCTATTCTCGCACCAACACTATTTCTACTTCACATCAACGACCTGTTGAAAGAACCTCATGTCCAGTACACAGCTTTGCCGATGATAGTACCCTCCATACCACTTTCTCTTCCAGGGCCCCTATATCGCCCGTGAAACCAGAAATGAACGAGGAAGAAATGTTAATAATATAAATATGGACTTAGCAACAATTCTCGAGTGGGGATCTAATAACTTGGTAGAATTCAATGCAAACAAAACACAAGCATGTCTTTTCTCTAGAAAAGCCGATCTCACTGTGCCTAACATAACTTTGTCAGGAGTAACCATACCACTGAAGTCATCCATATCGATGCTTGGTATTACTATCAGCAATAACCTTTCCTGGGAAAATCACGTGAGGTCCATTGCCAAAAGTGCATCCCAAAAACTTGGTTTTTTGTTTCGTGCCAAGAGCTATTTCACCCCCCCTCAGCTGCTTATGATCTATAAGGCACAGATCCGACCTGTCCTGGAATACTGTTCCCATATTTGGAGCGCGGCACCTAAACATATCCTGAGGCTATTGGATTCTGTCCAAAAAAGGGCAATTCGTCTCGTCTGATGCCTCGCTTACAAACTCGCTTACTTGTCTGGAACACCGTAGAAAAGTTGGCGATTTGTCTCTATTTTATAGATATTTTCATGGGCGATGCTCTTCGAAATATCAACAATCGTTCCCTGCTTTGGCAGTCTCTTCGAGATTAACCCGTCAAGTTCAGTCATCACACCCCTTCGTGGTCACTTTGGAGCCCTGTAGAACCTCCCTTTCCAAAGCCTCGTTCATCCAACGAACAGCGAGGCTTTGGAACTCATTGCCTAGGGAGGTGTTCCCCGAGGCATACAACCTCCAGAAATTTAAGAAGAACACCAACTCCTACCTTCTTTCCCTTGGTTCCCACGATGTTCTCTGAACATTACAGGATATCCCTTTCCGTGGGAACCAGAACATAAAAAAAAAAAAAAATTAAAGTAATTGTCGAATTGTGTTTTTGTTTGTTTCGCAATATTTTTTCCATCGTATTTATATTATTGTTCACTGGTTTCAGTTGTTTAAAATAAAAAAATAATATATATATTTCATTTCATTCCTATGGATTTTATAACTTTGGTTACAAATTTCCATTAACTCATGCCCCTTTGTTTCGCAATATTTTTTCCATCGTATTTATATTATTGTTACTTCAAAGATATTGCAAGAACATGGTAACCTTGACCTTATGCAGCAGCAGCACCTGGAATCTGCAGGATACCCAATTCATCACCAACTTACAGCAGATGTATCGTGTTTGGGCTTATTGAAATGGTCTCATTGAATAGGTAGATAGATGGATCTTTATTTTCCAGTAGACAACAGGACATTGTATAGGGATAGTCAAAATACACTTAAATCTAGGTAAAACAAAATTTAAAATCTGAAATCCAGAACAATATATTTAAAATACAAAATATAATTTAAGAGCGAAAGAACTGAAATTTGAAATTCAGAGGCTGAACCAATGTTCCTAAAATTCAACATCTCAAGATAAAAATTTACAGTACAGTTTCAGGACATAAACTCTTCAACACTATACACACATTTTTCCAGTAAATATTCTCGTATTTGCTTTTTGAATATGTTTGTACTTTTACTTTCTTTAATATAGTTTGGCAGTTTATTGAATACCTTGGGCGCCATAGAGAGAGGAGAGTTTAAAGATACTCTATATTTATTAAAAGGTATATCAAGGTCATTTTTTGTTCTGGTATTGAGTTGATGTCTATCTTCATTGGTACTGAATAGAGTACCTTTATTTTCAAATGAGTATACGGAAAGTTCAAAAATGACTAACGAAGGAACTGTTAAAATTCTATAGTTTTGAAAAACAGTTCTACAGCTTGTTCGGGCCGATATATTGACAAAAGAGCGCAAAACTCGCTTTTGAGCAATGAATACATCATGAGAGAATACAGTGAAACCCAATAGACATATACCATATCATATTCTACTGTCAACTTGTGCATAATACAATGCAATAAGTTGATTCATTTATATTACCTTCCTAGTGGTTCTGAATTGATATGATAATGAATTCAGTTTGGATATCAGTGACTGACAATGATTTTTCCAGCCCATGCATGTATCAATTTGGAAACCAAGGAATGTTACACAGTCACTATCACTGGAGACATATGTTGTTGAAGAGCCATCTGAGCCGAATGCCGAATGTAATTTCTCCACATGATTTTTGACGGTAATGAAACCTCATCGATTTTATTTTTTCCACATTGAGAAACAAGTGATTTGCGGAGTACCATTCATGTAATCTATGGAAAACGATATTACATTTATCTTTCAGGTCTACATCGGATTTATCTGATATAATAACAGACGTATCATCTGCGTATAGAGTGAGTGATGCCGGCATCGATAAATTACTCAAATCATTTATGTATAGGATAAACAATACTGGGCCTAAAACTGAGCACTGCGGTACACCAAGATCAATGTCTTTTATTTCAGAATTATGATTTTTAACGATAACATATTGTTATCTGTATCTCAAATAGTTTGATATCCAATCCAGTGATATCCCTCTGATACCGTATTTGTCCAACTTCTCAAGTAAAAGAGAATGATTGACACAATCGAAAGCCCTACTAAGCTCACAAAAGATCCCCACAGGGCACTCGCCTGCCTCAATAAATTTGACTATTTGTTTATAGTATGAATGGACTGCTGTTGTGGTTGATCTCTTACCAAGAAATCCATGTGGGCTTTTCGAAAAAATATTGAATGCATAACAAAATGACAAGAGTCTGTTCAGGAACGCATATTCATATACTTTCGAAAAACTTGATGGTACTGTTACTGGTCTATAGTTCTCTAATGAATTTTTATCTTTCTTCTTGAATACTGGTGAAATATCACCTATTTTAGGTTATAGATAGATGGTGATCAGGGTCTGGTGATGGAACAGGAAAAAGAAATGAGGATGAATTGGTAAGGGATTCTAAGCTTCTTTCACTTTTATGGAAATCTCGAAACAGGTGAATAATTTTGCAATATTTAGCATGATCCTCTCGGTTCCCCGGTTAACCCTCTCGGAAAATATTAACTCAGGAGAGAGGTGGTGCGGCACCTCTGTCGAAAGGAATTTTCCTTCTCTATTCAGTACTATACAGCTTCTTAAATTTGGTGAGTTAATTACCGAGAAACTTGATTTCAAAGATGTAAAATTCTGTTAATATCTTGTAAATTCAGTTAGGGTATTATTTGAAAACTGAAGCTCAGTATTGCTAATGAAGCACAGAGTCTCGCATAATTCATTAAACAATCAAATTAAATGTTCAAAATGACCGCCACCTTCTTTTGGAAAAAAAATCCCTGCTACAGATGTGTTGAATAACGAGAATGATAAATCTGGTTTACCGAATTCCAATTAGCCGGTATTCATGTGATCCGATGACATGTTTATTTACATCGCGGGTAAAGTGGCGTACGCATCATTTGTACAATATTTCGCTGATAGCGAGAAGGTAATCGGAGTCTTGAGGAAACCTTGCAAAAACACAAACAAAGCAATGACACCGGAATTGCATTTTTATTACTGCGGGGTATGCTCGAATTTAACTCAAGGTAATCCGATCTCGGTAAAGAACAATAGTGCCTATCGGGCCAGGTGAGAATCGCGGGCGGACGATGACTCACTCGGTGTGCATGAAGTTTACAGGTCATCGTCAAATTCGGAGCGGTTTTCTTCCTCCACACGCAAGTAAGGCGTTATTTTTTACGGTATGAATTCTCAGTTTGTAGAAATTATTGTGAGAAAGTATTTGATTCTTCGGAAAACTTAGACAAAAGTAATTATTTTTTCCATATATTTTTCGATTTGGTTGAACCAAATCGTCTTATTTTCGCGGAACTCGAATTTGTTGTAACGGATATATCCTCAAAAATTTCGAGTTTTGGGACGAATCTTCATTTCTCACTATATTTGTATGCTCAGTATTTTCGACAAAAGCAGAACAAAGCATTTCACCACTCTCAATTTTTTTAATCATGGGAGAACTAGTTATTCTTTTTTTTTAATTTTTTACTCTGGTTACTATTATTCCCTAGTGTTCGACATTGGAATTAAGGGTAGGGTATAAACCTACCCTACTCTTGTCCGCAATGAAAAAACTAGTTATTATTTTCCTTGTGAATTGTTTTGTTTTTCTTTTTACACCTGAAAATATAATTTAATTACATACTTGAACTAAATATAAATTAATTAAATACAGAAACAAATTAAATATTGAAAAAAAAATTATCATCAGCGTATAGAAGGCATTTGCCCTAGCAAAAATTGAGAACTATATCATTAATGAAAATGTTAAAGAGAAGTGGACCTAGATGTGAACCCTGCGGGACACCAGATGGATCCTGATTATCACTGGAAATGTGATTTTGAATTTTAACCAACTGTTCTCTATCCGATAGATAGCTGTTCAACCATTTCGTTAACCATGTTTCCTTTAATTTATTAATCAGCAAACCGGGGTTGACTCTGTATACCAATAGATTTGAAGTTGATTTTCAATCAGCAAATTTTTGCAATTCAAAAAGTTTTGGGATTGCTGAGAGTTTGCTGATTGGTCGATAGTTTTTTATGTCGTCTTTTTTTCAGAACACTCAAAATTATTTCTTCAACTGCCAATAATAAAAAAATGTCAAGGTTTAAAATTTTGCAATTAAATTTTTTTGAATCTATCCGATGGATTAGAACTAAATTCGGTGACAATTATTTCCTCAGATTCTTGACCTAAGTGGAATGAGTCACCGTTACTTCCTCTGATTTCTTTAACACAAGTTGAATGAAGAATTATACCGCCCTAATTTTTGTTAATTGTGGTGGAAAAACAATTATTATTTTCCTTGTTATTTTTCACTTTGGTGGAATAGGTCACCATTTCTTCCGCAGATTTTTGGACATAAGTGAAATGAAGCATTATTTTAGAGTCCTAATTTTTATTTACCGTGGTGGAATTGGTCACCATTACGTCCACAGATTTTTTGACTCAAGTGGAATGGAGCATTATGCTGTCCTCATTGTTAATAACCGTGGTGGAATGAGTCACCAATACCTCCTCCGAATTTTTAACGAAAGTTGAATGAAGAATTATTACCTTCTTCATTTTCGTTAACTGACATTACATGATTTTTAAACCCTGGAGGAAAAACTAGTTATTCTTTCCTGCGTGATTTTTAACTCTGGTGGAATAGATTACCATAACTTTCTCAATTACTTTTTGACAGAAGCAGAATGAAGCAGTTGGAAAGTAATGGTGACAAATTCCACCTAAGATCTAAGCTATATATCACGACAAAAAAGAATAACTTGTTCCTCCACAGTTAACAAAATTGAGGACGGGAAATTAATTCCACTTGTATCGAAAAAATCTGACTAAGGAAGTATCGAAGATGCCAAAAAAAATTTTTATATGAAAAAATATAAACACATTCTACTTAAAATGAAAGAACAATGCTGACCTATTCCACCAGAGTTGATAATTACAAGGAGAAATATAGTTGGTCGAAAAATCTGAGAAAAATAACCGAGTGTTCGGTTGACATAATACCGAAGGGAATTTCATTAGTGTCGAAAAATCTGAAAAAGTTTTGGCGATCCATTCCACCAGAGTTTACGAGGGAGTATTGATGAATTATGACCAATTCCATCGAAGGCCGAAATTATGAGGAGACGAACCTGTAACGACAAATTCGGGGAAGAATTGGTGACCAATTCCACCAAAGTGAAAAAAGGACTAGTTGTGCCACCATGGTAAACAAAATTGAGGAACTGTGTCGAAAGATTTGAGGAAGAATTTGTGACTGATTCCAAAAAAGCCCAAAATCACAACAACTTTGGTTAGAGGAGATGTGTACGAATTGAAGATTTACCTCACTGAAGTAATCGTGATGATAGTGACCTCAATTTTCGTGTTATTTTTCATGAATTCGTAATTCAAGTATCCCACTTTAGCAGATACAACTTATGCTCACTTTCATTCTGATGAAGACCAAAGAAATCATAAACACCTCTTCTTTTGTTGCGGATCCCAATAAGGAAACACGGCCCAATTGAAAGGCCAACAAAGTTTAGGGTGACGAATCGAGCTTTGTCAAGAACGCGTTTTTGATTTTTTGGTGCTCAACCCACATTTTTCATTAATCCATGTAAGCGTTTAAGCTCATCCCACCAGGTGGGGATCAAGATTATGATGAAACCCGCACCAGAATATTTTTTCCATGCCCAACTTTTGCATAGCCTCGAAAGTAAAATAATACTCAAATTCCTTCAGCTTTTAATTTATATCGATTTTTTTTAGTTCGTTTACATTTTGATATATTGACATATTCGGTAACAGTTGTGAGAAAATCTCTTGGAAGACAAACGAAGGCTATTATGATTTTAAGACTGTTTCCAAAGACGCTCATAAATAATACTGATGAAGCAGATCAATGAAACGCCTCGATTATTTATGCAAAATCGAGATGGACTGAAACCGATATAAATAGACACCCACAGTCATGGTTGGGCGTAGTATATTAAATTATGGATGGCAATGACTGTATTAATTTTAATTCAGATGATTTTATTTCTATACTCTGTTGCCTAATGTGAGAGAGTGATAAAATGTAAATTTGCAATGACAGAACACTTAAACAGGGTGGACAACTTAAAAGTTGTATTGCAAAGTTGCAATGATAGTTTGTAAAAATTCCGCATTTCAGTTATAGACGTGCCCACCCCGAATCGGTCCTAAATTAGGGTTACCTTAATTTGCATAACAATAGAAAGAGGAGTTTCCTGAATGAAATTTATGTGACAGTGTCGTAACTACAGGAAGTTTAATAGAATAATAAGTATAATAATAATTGTATATGATTATAATTATAGAGATAGGCAGATAGTTGAGATATTAATTATTCTGATATCAAGAAGATACATGTAATAATAAAATGAAAATAGATAAATTGGAATAAATATTAATATTTATGAAAAAAATCTACTATTTACAATACAACTTAATTTTTAAATTGTAGCCATTGTAACGAAGCATTTTTTTAGAGCTCCGTTACTAAGCACGGCTAAAGTATATTCAACCTAACTTTGGTACGTCCCTGCCTATTTGGGGTTTCTATTAATTCTGGTCTGGCAAAATATTTCATTCCCTGTTAGAAAGTAAGGTATATACCCAAAGCTACTGGAATTCACGTCAACATCATGCATAAAACATAACAGAGTTTTTCTCTAGATTTTATAAAAAGGTGAGAAGCCCGGTGATAGTTTTGTAAAGACGAGAAAGACAATGAAGATCGGGATGGGAAACACCAAATCATTTTTTGTATCAGGAACGAAATAATCCCTCAGATTTTCGGTCCAGTTTCAGTTCATCAGGCAAAACCGCGCCTTTCTTACTGGGCTTTTCGTCTAGTTTGGTCATACATTCGAGATCTATGAAAAGGCACATGAAGCTCTCATCGGGGCTTGTTCCTTTTCCCTCCGTAAGACTTGTGACTTGTTACTTGAATCCAGTGGTGATACGAAACCGTTTAGAAGTAAAAGTGAAAAGTGTGAAACGTAGATTGAGTTCCAGTAGCGTTGAGGTATCCGTAAGTGGAAATAGTAAATAATTTGTATTGAGCTGGTTTCTCCGTGTGCTGAAGCACTTGAAGTTTATTATTTCTACATTTATTATTTGATTTGATGCAATTAATTTTCCGGCGTTTACATATTATTATATGTATTATTATTATTTCATTTAGTTAATTATCTGTCGTGGCATTTACAGTTTATTTCTGCCAAAGTATTCTTTATTTGATTTAAATTTCGTTGCCTTAGAAGTTAAATATATTTTCTGCATTATTATAATTTCCTTTATTCGAGCATTTGCCGAAACGTTTAAGTTGGTCAGAAGACTACAGAGTGAATATTGATTTATTTTATTTTGGGTGGTTCAATCGAACTTTTTGTGAAATCGATTGAGTGTTTAATTTTAGGTAGTATTGACATTTTGTCAATTGTTGGTTATTTTACGGGTAAAAAAATATATGATTTATTTGCCAAATTGAACAGTGGAAAGTAGACCTTTTATTTTGTGTCCCCGCGGAAAACAATTTTCACATAAGCTCTGGCAAGTGTTTTCTTTTTCTTGTCAAGGGAAATCTTACCTAAATAGTTCTTTTATTTGCCCGTTATTAAAATTATTGAGTTATGTTTTCAGTTATTTGAGTTCAGGGAAAACGCCGAATGCAAACAACTGACGCGAATATTTACATCACTTAAATCAGTGAATTTGAATTTTTCTATTGTCTTAAGTTCGGGGAAAACACCGAATTTAAGCAATTGACGTATAAACCAATTACATAACAATAATTATTGGTCCCCGTTGTCCCGATTCAGGCACTAACCAAATCGGAACATCGGCCGCGATAAAGGCGTTGAAAAGTTTATATGTCCCTGAAAATACATGCCGAGCAAAACAAAATTCACGAATTTCACAATTTATAGTTATATTCAGGAGGAATAATTCATAATAGCGACTTGAGAAGGTGATTTGGGTAAATAAACGATTTTGATTACATTGTAGGGAAATAAGGGATTTTATAACACGAAAATACTGTGAGGCTTTGTCGTCTGTATCCACGCCCATTTGTTAATATTGTCTAAGCTCAGGAAATCACCGAGCATTAACAATAGGAAAACAAAGGCAAAAATATAATTATTGTTAACGAGAACAGTCGTAGAAGAAAAGGGCTATTTTAAGGAACAGAAAAAAAATATCACAGCAGGGATTATTACCAAGTGACACGTAGTATTCAAATTTTGTGTTAGGGTTAACAAGGGGAAATCGGGATGTTATAAGCCATTTGCTTTCAAACTTGAGAAATCACTTTCTGAGTCAGTCAGATAACCGTGTTACGGAAGAAACAGTTTTTTCCTTTGCTCTTAAGAGTAGTCCATTTTATTCCTTAAATTGTCGGAAAGTTACTGTTCATTTGGCCAGTTATATTTATCGTGAAGGGAAATATCATTTCGATACTATTTGATAAATAGGATTATATATGTGAATAAATAGTCATATATATATACATATATATATATATATATATATATATATATATATATATATATATATATATGTATCGGTGTATGTATTATCCCCATTTTAATGTGCCAGACTGGGTTTCTTTTAAACAAAATTATTTGTATTACGAAAATTGTTGTGCCAAAACTTATTGAATATACCAGTTAATTTAATACCTATTACATACTGTGTTTACATTGAAAAAAACCCCTTGCTATTTCCTATAAAGTATTGAAGTTACGCAACAGACGTATTTAGGCAAGTTATAGAAAAAGAAATTTGTAAAGAAAAAAACAAACAAAGACATTTCTGTCTGTCTGTCTCTTTGTGAGACATAAAAGCAATCGGCGTTCAGTATCCAAAATGTGTACTTAAAGCCTACAGTATTTTGTAAAGATTCAAAAGTGTCAATATACCAGACCCCTGGACGTTCCGTATCTCCATCTGTAGCTACCCTAGTGCGTGGAGAAAACCACTATAAAATCTGGCGCCCGAGATTTGAAATAGAGAAAGGAAAATATTTCCTGCCTAAAATTCTGGCGTCATAAGTATCGTGATTTTCTAGGAGTTTAAGGGTTATTAAAACAAACCCTAGCAAAACACGTCACACCATCATATTCCGGGTAGTCCGATGAACGCGAAATAATAAGGGGCTCTACAGTGTTTCTGGCATGTTATCACCTTCCCACATTATTTCTTCTATTCCAATAACATGTTCGACGCACTTACTCCATTTATCGCAATCCACTGTCTTTATTCCCTCTTGCAAGAGGTTTTCTCATTTTGAAAGTAGATATATGCCTTGCTACAAACCCTTTTACTTGCGCCCACACCAATTCTATGGGGTTTAATTCACAGTGATATGACGGAAGGCGAAGTACCGTTATATTCCGTTTTGAAGCGATTTCGTCGACAACAAATTTCGTAGAAAGAGGATTATTCAACTTTACAATCTCCAGTAGCTCCTTTTTCAGCATATATTCGTAAAATGGCTTCTTATGAGTGATGTAATTTTTTTTGCAAGAAGACGTTGGTATTTTTTTGATTTTCTTGCGTGGTAGCTGGCATTGTCCATGACTATAACAGACCTAGGAGGAATAAGATCTAGCATTTGCAGGAAGTATTATTCAAAAACATCAGCATTCATGTCTTCATGATAGTCTCCAGTCTGTTTTGATTGAAATGCTAACAAGCCACCATCGACAAATCCATTTTTGCTACCAATGTGAGTAATTATTAATCTTTTGCCTTTTCCCGAGGGTGATTTTATTCCAATGGACCATCCTTCCATGAAAGCTTGCCTCGCGCATTTTATATTTTTATCCTGCCATATTTTACCAATGGTATATCCTTCATTTAACCAAGTTTTGTCCATATAATAGATATTCCTGCTTTCCCT
>JAFIRS010008842.1:0-14131 GCA_018342105.1 Gonioctena quinquepunctata | reverse complement strand
TTGTCAACAAAAACTTATGTTTTCAGTACAACAAAGACTTTTCTTATTCTTCTCCTTCTACCTATGCTTCATTATCTCACATATAAGATACGGAATTTGTTTTGTGGGGACATGTAGTCAATATTTATTCAATATGGGTTCTGTCTTAAGAAAAAGAGCACTGTGGTACATATGCAAAACTAAATTCCGGGATTTTTGTAAGTCATTCTTTATCAAACAGGAATTTAACCAATACATCGCATTTTGATTTCAGAAACAGTATGTTTCAATCATAGTAAATTTAAAAAATAAATCGATAAGACAAGACAATATAATATAACACTACACAGAAATTGAATATAGCACTACCAATTCCAGCATATTCATAAATTAAAAACTCCATAATTAGTTATGGAAAAAATATATTACCACCTGCCCTTATGTTCTATTTTTTTATATGTATTTTATACCAGTTCATTCAGCATATGTGGATATTCATTTACATGATGATCGTTTTCTCCTCCTCCTTCAGACAATAGTATTTTTGGCTTGACTTGACAACCCTGATCAGCAAAAAATAATTTTGTGGTGGTTATACAATTCTTGCCTCACTGTAACGATATATCTATTACATTTCTTATTGATATGCTCAGAGATACAAAATAATCAAGAGTAGCTCAAGTTATCTTATCAACTCCAATCTAAGAATCAATATTGAGAATCTTAGCGCCATCTAACGGCGAACAGTCATTAGGGTTGAGAAGAAGATACGCGAAGCATTTGACAGGACGATCGTATTGAAAGAATGCAGCGTGCGATTCTCGCCCCTTAGCGATCTATCTTTGATCGAGATATCGTGTGTTCTGAAGCTTGTCAGCCATTGAGTAGAGAAATAGAATTCTGTTCATGTTGAAATAACTAATGAATTAGAGCATCTTCCTTTCTTCTGCGGCGGCGATTTCAAAGCAGTGAGTTATTGTGTGATATCGAGGTATGTAGAAATATTTTTGGCCATATTTAATATAAATTTTTCAACAAGAACGTGGAATATTTCTTCATGAAGTCCCGTTATCTGAATTCATCAATTTACGCTGCTCAGTAAACAGAGATTAGATTTATTTGGGTCAAGCAGATAATTGATTCCAGTGCAGTACCATGTTCATTTTTCAAATGAGTTCAGGTGGAATTATAAATATCACATGTCATAAATCGAATTGAATCAAGATGTCGGTATTCAGTCTCATATGTTTTGGTTGCTTTCTCTGACAAGGTGTCTTCGGGGTTCAAGAGGATTTCTCAAGTATTGTGGTATCACTCACACTGTAATTGGATATATTTTTGGTGTCAAACACAAGAAGCAGGTGATATAGTTGAATAATATATATATATATATATATATATATATATATATATATATATATATATATATATATATATTTCATGGTCTTGGGGATGTATTTTTGTATAATTTCTTATTTGTTGATTATTATTACAAAGCTGCGATTCTGACCTATGTATATATTTAATCCTTGGAATTTGGAATATTCTTTCATCTTACAGAAAACTTTATGGAGAAGTATTTGACGATTGGTCAAAGATAATTCCTATACACTTTCTCTGAAGTCACTTTCGGATATCAAATTCTTCAAACTTAATTGTGCTGAATTCAGATTTTTATTCTTGGTAAAATATAATCTTGACTGATCAAGATCAGAATAACTTTCCTTTTTTTTGTATAGAGCAGAGATCAATTTTGTTCTAATCAAAATTTTATCTAGAATCTTTATATTAATGACAAATCTCAGCACAAGCTGATTTTGTATGTTTAAATAATTTTAAGCAACCATCTATCAATGAGATTATACTCAAATGTAACAACCGTGCGTTGAAGAGTGTACTGAGAAATTCGAAATTTCAAGAATTTGAATGTATTAGTAAAAACAAATTCTGGCACAAACAATATTGTTTTTCATGTTGTATTGCTGAGAACAATAATTCCATGGACAAGAAGCTGATGCTTGTCTGTTCCACCAGATCGGTCGCCCAGCAGCCATAGGTACCCCCTGATTGCGAGCCACACGACTACGCTTAGTCTAGCTACGAGCTGCACAACACTCAATCAGAGGTACATCGTCATCGATAAAACCAACAGATTCAGCAATACTCTTTGGAAACTCAAAATTGTAAATATGTGTTATAGCAGAAACTCTTGTACATTTGTTAATAGACTAATATAAGTTGGTATTTGTTTTATTGTTGTAGTAATTTACAGAAGGAAACATTATTTGATTTGCAATTATTATCGGCTAGAAAGTTTGAATTTTTATCCTAATTAAACAAAAAATTCTGGCGTCCATTCAAATCGACAATTCCTTGGAAAGCTTTGCTTGAAACATTAATAAATTTGAAACTAGCAAGGCGGTCCAAAGAACTCCACACTGCTCTTCACTGAATAGTCTGAGCATTCTAGTACAATAATTGAGGAGCTATCATAAAGCAAAATTGGTGTAGTGGTTCTGTGAATCCAATGAATTATTGAACGCCTCAATCCGTCAATACAAATTACCTAATTTTGGAGAATCCCCACGAGGCTCTTTCCTCAAATATCTATCTACAGGATGGAATGTGGCAATGGCCGGAAAGTTGAGTAGAGAAAGTCCCGCCCAGAAAATCAGTGTTTTCACAAATCCCCAATTCTTGACAATATAAGCCATGAGGGGGGAGTACAGGATGTTTCCAAGAGCTACAATTGTCTGACAGATTCCCATCACAAAATTGTGTTTCTTATCGAAGTAACTGTTCACAATCGTGAAAGAAGCCGTTAGTAGAAGTCCCATTCCAAAACCTGGAAAAAAAAGTATTCTTGAAAGTGAAACAATACATTTTCATGAATCGTTCAGGTGATCAGATCTAGATTGAACTATATTTCAAGCCCTCAATTTTGTAGGAAAATTTTCAAGCTGAATGATAAGGTACGCCTTTCAAAATGAAATTTGAACATACAGGGTGAGTCAAAAGTACTTTGACAAACTTCAGGAGATGATTTCTCACAATATTCTAATATGAATTGTCCGATTAAGTATAAGTCCAGAAACGCTTCGTTTCCAAGATACAGGGTGTCAAAGTTTTATTTTTCTTTTCTTTTTTTTTATATAACTTTCGAAATAATTACCTTAATTAAACGAAAATTAGTATTGAGAGGTTTTTTGAGGTGTCGAATTCGAAGCTGATGTTATTATTGCTCTCACTCTCAGGGGGCGCCACCTACACGTCTTTTTCTTTTTGAAGATTCATAACTTTTTTGAGCGTACTTCTAGTACATTTTTCAGTAAAAAAATCAATTCCTTTATCATATCTACGTAAAAAAGCTCGCCTGTTATAAGTTGCTCTAAGCAACCGTTTTCTAGATATTTGGACTTGAAAATTTCAAGTCGATTTTTTGATAATCGATGCGTGTTGAAGTTATTTTTCTTATTTTGCATTTTCCAAAAGAATGCTGAGGAAATGAATTTGACGTTTGAGTAAGCAGTTTTGGTTTTCTGTAGGGGGCACCACCTATTCTATTTATTTTTACTCGTTTGAAATAGTTATTTTCGTATCAAGGCTGCAAAATCTGTATTTGTTTCAATGAAATTTGCAAGAAATATCAACATTTTATTTCAAGAAATTTTGAATATGTAGAATAAAATAAAATAAAGGAAACTAAATTGTATTCAGATAAATTGTTCAATGTGTCCACCTCCAGCAAAAATACAGGCATTCAGTCTTCTAGTAATTGAATCTCGTACCCGCTCAAAAATTATTGGTGTGTTACTTATTGTTTCACAGGAGTCTACTATTCCGTTTCTTAGATCTTCCTCGTTCGCTACTGGAGTTTTTCAAACGAGCGACTCCAAATGTCCCCAAAATAAAAAATCTAGCGAGTTTAGATCTGGAGACCTTGGTGCCCACGCCTGGTTAGGTTCTTCTACACCCCTACCGATCCATCGATTTGGATAGACAGTGTTGAGGAATTCCCTGGCTACAACGCTAAAATGGGCCGGAGACCCATCATGCATAAACCACATGCGGAAACGAATTCCTAATGGTACATTCTGAAGGAGTCCCGGCAATTCATTTTCTAAAAAGTCTCTGTAAGTTGCGCCATTCAGTCGGAACGGAAGGAAGAAAGAAAGGCCTATCAAGTAATTATCAATTATTGCCGCCCATACATTTACAGAAAAATAATACTGATTATGTCTTTCACTAACTGCTTTCTGACATTCCAGAGCCCAAACATGTTCACATGGAAGTTTGTGATAGCATTTCGGAAAAAGTTTGCCTCGTCCGTGAAAAGTACATATCTTAAAAATTGAGGATTTCCAGCCAATTTTCTCAAAAACCACTGACACATAGTAATGCATTGGGGAAAGTCTCGTGGCGAAAGAGCTTGTCCCTTTGAATATGGTATGGATAAAATTGTTGATTGTGGATAATTCTCCAAACTGTGGACTGAGTAGAATTGGGAGCTTCAGCAATTATTCTTGAACTCGTTCCTGGATTCTCCTCGAGAGCGTTCAAAACAGCTTCTTCCAATTCTGGGGTTCGGACTGCTCGTGCTCTTCCAATAATATCAGCTGCCCCCTTGAAGCTACCTGTTTCTGCCAAACGACGGTGGAGACAGGTAAATGTTGCAGCTGGAGGCAGTACTCGATTAGGAAATCGCTCCTGGTAAATACGCCTTGCTTTGCGCGCATTGCCATCCGCAAGGCCATAAACGAAATGCATATCGGCTAAATGAGCATTATTGCTTAAATAATCCATTTTTTCAAAATTAGTTTTTTAAAACTTACAGAAACTTCAACAAAACAACAAAACGTTTAACTGTCACATAATATGTAATTACCAAAACTACTTACTTGAACGTCAGAATCATTTCCTAAGCATTCTTGTGAAAAATGCAAAATAATGGTAATAACTTCAACACGCATCGATTATCAAATAATCAACTTGAAATTTTCAAGTCCAAATATGTAGAAAACGCTTGCTTATAGCGACTTGTAACAAGGGTAGCTTTTTCACGAAGAAATGATAGAGGAATTGATTATTTAACTGAAAAATGTGCTAGGAGTACTCTCAAAAAGTTATGAATCTTCATCAAGAAAAAGAGTGAGAGGTGGCGCCCCCTACGAGTAAGAGCAATAATAACATCAGGTTCGAATTTGACACCTGAAAAAACCTCCCAATACCAAGTTTTGTTCAATTAAGGTCAGTAGCTCGAAAGTTAATCAAAAAAAACGAAAATAAAAATAAAACTTTAACACCCTGTATCTTGGAAACGAAGAGTTTTCGGACATATATTCATTTGATCAATTCATCTTAGAATATTGTGAAGAATCACGTCCTGGAGTTTGTCAAAGTACTTCTGACTCACCCTGTACAGGTTGATTCATCTATTAGCAGTCATAGACAGATGAGTTTTGTTAAATAAATCACCTATATTTGACTCTATTATTCCAGGCCTTACTTTCAAATTGCATATATGCGCATATTATATTATGATCATGGGATAGTTGGTTGGGGCGAAGCAAACACTACTCACATGAAAAATATAGAACAGAAAATAACTAGTATTGAAAATAACTCACAACAAAAAAAGGCCCTACCTTCCGGAAACAGTACACAAATGAACGTCGATGATTCTAGACAACAGACAAACTGTACTTTTACAAAACCATAATTAGACAATATAAAAGTGAATATGAACTCAAAAAAATTCAACACCAATATGCAACTCTTGTAACGAAGCATTTTTTCCAAACTCCGTTACTAGGAATAGCTAACCAAAAGTTTGAAGTAATTTTGCTACGTCTCTGCCTATTCGGGGTTTATTAATAATTATAGTCTGACAACAAAATAATGCCCGTATATAAAATAAGTGCCAACAAACAAAGCTACTGAAACGATCACAAAACCAAGCAACAGAAAGTGCTGATGCTTTTTGCACCGTACAAAAAGACTAAAAGACTTTTCTGACTGTTTTTACTATGATGGTAGGAAGAGGTGAATTTATATTAGTAGAAACGTAGAATGCTTTTTCAAAAGGGGACAAAAATATAAGCCTTTTTGTTCCAGTTCTTAAGTCAATCAGACAAAAAACGTTCTTTCGTTATTCGATTTTTATCCGATATTTCATTCAAATCAAATGGAAGACGAGATTTAATTGGGATTGCTCCCTTTTACTTCCGTGTCGAGCACACGCTCTTTTACTTCCCGTCCGGGAGCGAGCCCTTTTGGCTTCCGTTCCGAAAACAAGTTTGTAATTCCTCCGAACAAGTGATTGAAATCGTTCTGCGAGTCATGAGTCAAAGGAAATAGTTTTCCGTAAAGCATAAGCATTCATGCAAAAACTTTGTTTGAGCCGTGAGGTAACCGTAAGTGAAACATTGCGTTTGAACCTCTGATAACCTGTTGATTTGATTGGGTCATTAAGATACCTCCATAACAATATTGTCCTGTTGTATTTATTCTTCCCCACCTGGGTTTGAAAACCGTTTGAGTTTATCAGGTTGGCGAAACGCCTTATTGATTTTATTGCGTGCATTGTAAATATTTCATGAAAAATACAATTCAGATGTGCAGAAACGCACAAATGTAAACTATCCCAGTCCCGTGACTTTCACGATAAATCAAGTTATGCCTTATTTGTTATTTAGGATTAATTTATGTCGTGGGGTATCGTTGTTGAACGAAAAATATAGATAAAGAATTTCTATCACTACGATAGCAGGCTGTCTCACCCATTGACCATCGTAACTTCATTTACTTTATATTAATTGACAATCCACTGTGTCGATGGCTTTTGATAGGTCGAAAAATAATGAAAGGACATATTTGTTGCTATCGATCTCAGTGTATAAATGACTCAGTAGGTGGTACGAAGCTGTTTGAATAGATTTGTGTTTGCTGAATCCGTGCTGAGATTGACACAACAGATTATTATTTTCCAAGTAATCTGTAATTCTGGCAGCAACAACTTTTTCAAGAAGTTTGGATATGGAACAGAGCAAGGAAATTTGTCTGTAGTTGTCCATTTCTATCGGGTTTCCTTTCTTGTGAACAGGGATAACAACTGCTATTTTAGGATATCTGGAAAGTAACCTACTGCTAGAGATTTGTTCATGGGATAAGTTAGTGGTTGAATAATGGTCGGGATCAATTCCTTTATTATAACAATTGATAGTTCGTCGAAGCCTGCAGATTTTTTATTTTTCATTTCAGATAGGGTTATTGCTATCTCATGTTTAGTGATGGGTTGAGTTTGGAACGGTTTACTTAGAATGGGATTTTTTGTTACGGTACATTGGAGGGACACGTTTTGTCCAAAGTGATTTGATATAGAAGTTTCTGCTACATTGGAAAAGTAATCAGCAAACAATTCAGAAGCTTCATTCGGCTGGGTTATAAGACCCTCTTGTTCGGGGGATATTGGATTTTTAAATTTGTTTTTATTTTTTCCCAGTTTATGGTTGATAATCCTCCATGTCTCCTGAGTTTTGTTTTCTGATTTATGTATTCGGGTGCTAAAAAAGTTTTTTTTCGCCAAATGTGTCTTGTGTTTATGCTCGCGTAATCTAGCTTTATAACTATCTGTCAAATGAGGTTCAGTATTCGGGGAGTTACAGAGGAACCGAAACATTTCTCCCAAACTTCTACTTTCGTCAATTATCTCTTGGGATATCCAACCCTTTGAATTGTTTTTGGGATAAGTTCTTTTATAAGGACAGGATACATCGAAACACCAGAGTAGTATGTTGAAAAAGTATTGAAAAGCTTCGTTTATCGTCAGATGGTGAATAGGATACCAGTCTCCATATTTCAACCCACTGTGCAGTTCCGTAATGTTCTCAGGGTATGACTGGCGTCTCATGGTGGGGGATGTGGTGCTAGATCGAGTTTTTGAAATGTTATCCCTATGATATATGAGAATATGTGCCAAGTTATCAGCTCGATAGATATTGGTGAGCCGTTTTTGCTTTCCTTCATTTGAACTTTTGATCCCTCAATCTCAATCAATACGTACGGAGCGAATTCCGAAAAAAAGCAACATCTCTCAAAAACAATGGTCAATCCATCCACACGGAGGGAATCCCGAATAAAAACTTCATCCTATGGAAATTACTGGCGATAAGCGGATTTCGACCAAAGATTAGTACGGTCGATCCACTCACATTTTATTGAAACTCAAAGATGTCAGCCGTGCCTAATGATGTAACTCTCGAGGACTTATACAAGTTACTCATGATCGTTATTGACAAATGTGACAAAGCCAGAAATCAAAACGGAATTGGAGGCATCAAATAATGGGATTGCACAGCTTGAGGATGAAAATTCCAAGCTAAAATCTCTGTCAGCTCAGTTCGACAACAAAATGAGTCGTAATAATATCATCGTCTTCGGCCTTTAATCCAAAAATATTGTCTAATCACTGAAGGATCTTGGGGAATCACTCGAAATCAAGCTTGACTTGCAGGATACCAATAATACTTTCTTCCTCCCCAACCAAAGAAGAAATAAAATTCTGAAGATTGAATTTGTATCGTACTGGAAGAAACTCGAGGTATTTAAGTATTCTCATAAGCTCAAAAACTCCAATATATTCATTGCCAATGACCTGAGCCCTAAAGATCAAGTAACTCCCAAAACTATTCGTAGCTATCTCATCAGTGCCAAGAGCAACGGTTTGAGAGCCACCATCAGACAAAATCAACTGACATTGAATGGTTCTAAGTATACACCCGAACAACTTGCTTCTAATCCTAGCCTGGTACTGGGAGTAGATAGTGCCAGTGATGTTAACCAGAAGGGGCAGAACCCTTCAACACCAGAAGAGGAAGAAACCTCCATCACCAAAAAAACCTAATCTTAGAGAGCGGAAAAAGTGAATATTACAGAAAAACTATCTATGTCCTATATTTTGGTTGTGTTTTCTTTTTCCTTTTTTGTTTTTTTCTATTACTTCTGATAAATGTTCCAGCTATTTTATTGCTGAAAATCCATTATGTCCTCTTCAATTTGCCATATAAATACCCGATCGATCACTGATGGATTCGCAGAATTTAGATACAAAGTTTTCAATATTTATGATACAATCACCATTTCAGAAACTTGGTTGAACGACAGGATAACTGATGAGACGATTCTATTGCCTTGATATGTTCTATTTCGTAAGGATTGTAAGAGTCATGGTGGAGGGGTGGCCATATATGCAAAACATTCCCTACGCGCTAGCCTAACTAACAACTTACAAACCTCCCTCATGGCTCATTTACATATAACATTACCCTGCTATTCAATCGACTACCTCTGTTGATCGACCAGTTGTTCTTAAACATTGTACATCAGAAATCATGATTTTGTTTAAAGTTTATAATCCTCCCCATTCATGCCATTCATTTGAATACAACTCTATTAGCAAAATAATTACCATACAATTCTTGATATAGATCCAGATGATAAGGGTGGAACTTATGTTTCAATATTATTCTGTTTTCACTACTTTGTGACTAGTTACTGAGTGGAGATGTTCCTGTAGCATCAATAAAACTTGTCATTTTCCTCATTGATCCGACCACCAACAATTTCTCATTTGGTATAAGACACACTACCGATCTCTCAACTTTTGAAATCAAGACACCCGTGTAGTTCTTGTTTCTGGATATTTTTTTGATAGATTCTGCTTGCTTGTGAAGGATTTCTGCTTGCTAATAAAGCTTTTGACAATATGTCACTTCGATCTATCTGGCACGCTGCGGCGCGGCACGGAATCGATTCCACTCTTATTAGGTGGATCAAAGCTATGCTATCACAACGAGTGGTAACAGCAGAATTAAACAAGAGAACCGTAGCTGCCAAGGTATCAAGGGAGTGTCCACAAGGAGGAGTTCTATCACCCCTTCTGAGGAAAACGAGCTTCTCACAGAACTGAATGAGTTAGGACTGTATACACAAGCGTATGCAGATGACTTAGTCATGTTGGCTCGAGACCAACCGGTAAACCTGCTAGGAGAAAACATTATGACAGCTCTTGGCAGAGTAGAACAGTGGTCTTCTGCCGGTGGGCTGAGAGTCAACCCGGAAAAAGCGGACTTCACCAAGAAATGCAAAATAGGAACTCTTCCAGAGATACTAATCTCAGGAAGACAGCTTCCGTATGAAGCGTCGACCAAACACCTTGGAGTCATTATAGACTCCAAGCTGACCTGGAACGAACAGATTGAAAATCGAACCAAGAAGGCTACCTGCTACTACTGGGCATGCAGAAGAGCCTTTGGCAACACGTGGGGCTTGACACCTAAAACCCTACACTGGATATACACGGCGATCATTCGCCCGACACTAACGTACGGATCCATCATTTGGTGGACTGGTACCACAAAGGGCAAATCCAGAAATGAACTTGATAAAGTACAACGACTGGCTCGTCTAGAAATAACAGGTGCCATGAGGACGATGCCTACTAGAGCTCTAGGAGTTCTACTAGGACTACCACCTCTGCACCTTGTCATTGAGCATGAAGCCATGCGTGCTGCATACAGACTCAAAGGCGCAAGCCAATGGATCGGTACTGAAGCAGACCATGGACACTCAGCTTTCTGGAACAGGGCCAAGGAAGGATGTCCAGTCCTATTAATGGAAAGAGACAGTACCCCGCCTGTTCTGGATTTTAGAAAAGGACCAATATAACCATCCCCACAAGGATGGAATGAAAAGACAATGTGCCTGACAGACCCCCAAACCATGTATCAACCTGGTACACAGATAGATCAAGATTTGGATGAATTTCCGGCGCAAGGGTCTTCGGAGAAGGCACAACGAGATAAATTTCAGTTCCCCTAGGCAAATATGCCTCAGTGTTCCAGGCTGAAGTATATGATATACTCACCTGTGTCCAGGAAAACCTCGACAATAAAAGTCGAGGGCCTACTGCCATCTACTCGCACAGCAAAACTGCTCTATAGCGTTAGATGCAAATAGGATTGTATCCAAACTGGTGTCCTAGTGTAGAAACGCCATAGAAAGTTTATCGAAAACAAGGAAAAGTCAGCCTCATATGGATCCCGGGACACTCAGGTGTCTCTGGAAACGAGGCTGCAGACAGAGTAGCCAAGAAAGACCCCAGTCGGACCTGAACCTATCTTGGGAATATCCAGCAGCCTCAATCTCAAATATGGAGGAACTACTACAAAAGCAGTTCCTCAAATCATGGCAAGAGGCGCCAGGTATGAGGCGATCAAAGCTCCATATAAAGAGTCCATCGAAAAAAAACTCTAAAGAGATCATGTCACCCAACAGACGGGACATCAAGATTGTGACACCTAATGGGACATAATCACCTGAACAGGCATATAGAACTCATCGGAACCCAGACGATCCCCTATGCAGATGGTGCCTGGAAAATGACATCCTTTGATGCACCAGAGGGAGATCAACCTTGGGAGCATAATTCTGAACCCAGAGAACATCAAGGAGATTCAACTGAGGAAGTTGCTGAATTTTGTCAGAGAAATCGGCATGCCCAGCTGATTTTCTCAGAACAAGTAGGCGCACAATGGGCCCAAATAGAGAAGCCTACATGCACGGGGTTCCTCGGAACCAGCCCACCTTGTGGAAGAAGAAGGATTTCTGTAAGCTTTGCCAATTCATTAAACCATATTCACTATTTCTTTGCGACTGAAATCCATCATTAACAATTATGCGTCAATCATTGAAGGTTTAAAGGATGTGTCAAATTTTATGTCCGCGGCCTACTAGATTCTTTTTTTTTTTAAACCATCAATATTTTCTTTTTTGCAACAAATATCGGAAACTTCACAAAGTATACCCTACAAACCCCTTTATCGACGAAAAGTTCTTGAAAAATGAAATATAAAGTGTTGCATTTGAGAAAATCCAACTATTGCCATTTGTAATTTATGATTTAAAGAAATCGTTTTTGGTTAACTTATCTTGAATTTTTCTGTGGGTCTATGCACTACGCTATATTGACACATTAATTGACATATGTCAAAAACTATTGCAGATGAATCTAAGGGAAAGGAAAAAAAATGTAACAAATAGGGGTTCGTTTAAAAAACAGAATCATTTTTCCTTTAACATCTGTATTTAAAAAATTTAAAGAAGTGTATCATTGTCGGCTATCGTTTTGAAAAAAAATCGATAGCTTGCATAGAGAAAGTTATGGAGCTTGGACACTCCTGGGTCACCCTGTATACGTGACTGGTGACTGACGTATAATCCGATCTAGCCAATACAGCTGATTATTATTTTTTGGTTGAAAATGATCTCAAAAACCATCCCATAAATTTTGGCACGGCATGGAAATACTCGTAGCATTTTTTTTAACAACTTTCACATACATCAGAAGTTCTCACACTGAGAACATTATGCATTTATCAATCAATTTTATGGGTTTCAAATGACTATGTTCATGTTCAAATTCATAACATACCACGGACCCAAATTATACAGTGTGTCCGTAAAGTATGGAACAAATTCATTTTTAGCTAAACAGGTCATTTTAAGAAATAATCCTGAAACACGTCGATTTTTTATGTTAATTTATCGTATTTTAAAATAATAATCTGATATACAGGGTGAATAACGTTCGAGTAATGACGTCACCGTCATTTTTTTTAAATGGAACACCCCCATTTTGTCTCAATTTTCGGATTACTCTAGCTGAGCTGATTCCAAAAATGTATCACATGTTGATTCCAATTGGTACAGGGTGGACAAAAATACAATAGTTTGTGTGTGCTCATAAAGTAACGCGTAACATTCTTTATTAGGTAAATTAACAATATTATCAAAATACTTATTGTCTAGCGGACAGAATATGCTGGAATACATGACTTCATAAATGTTCGAACTGCAGCCCTTGCTGTATTTGACAGTAACCCAAACGTGTACAAATTCTTGTTGAACCTTGTGGTGGTTTCTTGCGTAATATTGTTTATTTCTGTCTCAATTTTCTCTTGTACATCTGCAATATTTGCCGGTTTCGTTTTATACATAACATTCTTCCAGATGGCCCCACAGAAAATAATCCAAAGGATTTAAATCTGGTGACCTCCTGGCCATTCAGTGGGTCCACGTCTACCAATCCACCTGTTCGGAAAAATTTCATCTAGGTACCTTCTAACATCTACAGCATAATGTGGAGGTGCACCATCCTGTAAACCATAAACTTTCATCAAAACCCAGGATTACGTCTGCTGGGAAACAAATTACGTAAAGTAGGTACAAGATACCCCTTGAAAACTCAAGGTACAGTTGCCCCGTTTAAATTACCTTCGAAAAAGTAGGGTCCGATGATTCGATTTCGTACAATTCCAGCCCATACATTTACCTTTTGAGGGTATTGTGTATGATGCTCACGCATCCAGTGGAGGTTTTCTTTTGCCCAGTATCTACAATTCTGACGGTTTACCTCACCATTCAACATGAAAGTGGTGTGACGTTTTTTTCTAGGGTTTGTTTTAATAACCCTTAAATTCCTAGAAAATCACGTTACTTATGACGCCAGAATTTTGGGCAGGAAATATTTTCCTTTTTCTATTTCAAATCTCGGGCGCCAGATTTTATAGTGGTTTTCTCCACGCTTAGGTAGCTACAAGATGGAATACGGAACGTCCAGGGGTCTGGTATATTGACACTTTTTTAATCTTCACAAAATACCGTAGGCTTTAATTACAAATTTTGGATACTGAACGCCGATTGCTTTTAGGGCTCCCAAAGAGACCGACAGGGCAGAAATGTCTTTTTCTTGTTTTTTTTTTACTTTGCAGATTGACTGAATACGTCTGTTACTGTAACTTCAATACTTTATAGGAAATAGAAAGGGGTTTTACTTCAATGTAAACACAGTGTGTAATAGGTATTAAATTAACTGGTATATTCAACAAGATCTGGCACAACAATTTTCGTAATACAAATACTTTTGTTTAAAAGAAAACGGTCTGGCACATTTAAAGGGGGTAATACATATACCGATATATATATATAAATATATATACATATATATATATATATATATAATCATATTTATCAAATAGTATCGAAATGATATTTACCTTCACGGTAAATATAACGTGGCCAAATGAACAGTAGT
>JAFIRS010008841.1:0-14137 GCA_018342105.1 Gonioctena quinquepunctata | reverse complement strand
ATAATAGTAATGATATTAATCTAATACTATATATGTAATCTCACCTCGATTCTTTGATGAACTCGAAGACGCTTTACCTCAGCCGTCGTGGATGGCTTCGATTTGAATAGACACTAGTCTGGAACTCGCATAGACTTGTGCAGCGTCATGTTGATGACATTCTACTAATTTCATATGATGTATGTTTCAACCTTATAATTTTGTTGATCACATTTAATCCAGAATGATTTCGTAAATATTTTTGTTATATTTTAAATAATTATAGGTTGATCATTTTTGAAAATGCAAGAAAATGATTGCATCATGGCATTTGCATATATTTTTACCTATCAATATTATACAGAGGCTTCATAAAAAAATTTAAAACAATTTCTCATGAAGTACTAACTATTAAGTAATTATTATTTTTGTGTTTTTTTGTTAAGAAATTATTTATTTTTCATCTTTAAAATATATTACTGGTCCTTCCTAACATAACAATATATATATATATATATATATATATATATATATATATATATATATATATATATATATATATATATATATATATATATATATATATATATATATAAATATATATATATATATATACATATATGTATCTGTATATTGGAGAAGAAAGCCAAACATGTGAAATTCAATATTAGAAAAACGGATGACTTGCAATCTCTTTAAAAAATTCAATATAAATTGAAACAAGTGGTATACTACAAGCGGAATACAACTACTTCCCTGGTAAATACCACGCGTAACAATGAATGATATCCGCCTGCAAATATATGCAAATTTCCATTATCAATGAAAATGTATTGCGGAAGCTTCTTTCTAATAAACTTCATAAATTGTGACAGGTACGCCTAACAATCCGTATACCGGTTTGAGGCTTTTGGCCCTCAGTACGAAGACCTCAAGCTGAAGCGAGACCCAACACAAATGAAAACCAAACTTGATCACCTGTAGGTACGCATTCAGAAGTAACTTTGAAATGGCGGTACCTAGTAGTCTACCATTTGTTTCAATTTATATTGAATTTTGTGAAGATACTTCAAGTCAAGTACATCTATATATATATATATATATATATATATATATATATATATATATATATATATATATATATATATATATATATATATATATATATATATATATTTATATAAATATACCGGGTGACCACGAGGTGAGGTACGCCCCCAATTTTTCTATAGTTTTAAAGATACAGGTTTAAAATTTGATACGTCAATATATTACTCAAATACGCATATTTTGACTCCATAATAAAAAATTCACCACTTCCGGTTTAACCGGAAGTGACCCCAAACTTTTTTTTTCAAATGACACTGTACAATTTTCTTCATTATCCGGAAGAACACGCAATTTGTGATAACACTGTTCTTCAGAATTGAAAATCGGTTGGAAAATGGCGAAGATACAGTTGATTGTTCAATCGAACAAAGTTGGCCATGAACATCAAATCATCACAACTGACGAACGGCGTCAGCATTCACGAGAGGAAGGTTCGAGGTGAGATACAGCTGAAAATTGAGCTCCTCATGTAATTGCAGCAACCATATTTTCCAACATTTTTCAAAAATTTCCTCAAAACGGAGTAGTACCCATAAAGAAATGCTCACAACTGCCATTTCTCAAATGGCAACATACTCTTTTCACATTGTCATGTTGAAAAATGATGAATTATCAGATTACTCGAAAGAAATATGGTTGCTCAATTACATGAGAAGCTCAATTTTCAGCTGTATCTTACCTCAAACCTTCCTCTTATAAATGCTGACGCCGTTCGTTAGTTGTGATGATTTGAGTTTGATGTTCATGGCCAACTTTGTTCGATTGAACGATCAACTGTTTCTTCGCCATTTTTCAACCGATTTTCAATTTTGAAAAACAGTGTTATCACAAATTGCGTGTTCTTCCGGATAATGAGAATTGTACGGGGTGTCATTTGAAATAAAAAAATTGGGGTCACTTCCGGTTAAACCAGAAGTGGTGATTTTTCGGTAATGGAGTCAAAATATGCGTGTTTGAGTAATATATCGACGTACCAAATTTGAAACCTGTATCTTCAAAACTATAGAAAAATTGGGGGGCGTACCTCACCTCGTATATATATATATATATATATATATATAAATATATATATTTGATCTTATACATTTAGTGGACTGTATTGAGTTGGATTTCCCAAGTTTAAGAATCCTTCATTGGTATAATGGAAACAATTCGGTACAGAAAAATGATGTCAGGTAAAATATATGTCATTTGATATGCGATATTTAGTTTCTGATTCCAACAACCTCCCCACCGGCTTGATTGTTTTTATCAGAAGAATATGGAAGTGGAAATAATTTAGTAATTGGTCTAGTGAAAATTCCGTTCATTGTACGAATTTTCACAACTCGAACCTTTTATCGGGTCCTGGCATTACTTCTATAATGCGAGCTAATCGCCATTCAAGAGGTGGAATATCATCCTTTTTCACCAAAACTAAATCATTAACTTCTAAATTTTGATACATTTAGACCCATTTTGTTTTATGTTGTAAGTCTATTCAAATATTCTACCGTCCAACGTATCCAAAAAAATTGCCTCATTTTTTGACAGCATTCCCAGGCTTTCAACCTATTATCAGGAACATCAGAAATATTGGTTTCCGGAAAAGAGATTGACGACTCTCCTATTAAAAAATGACTGGATGTGAGACACGAGTAATCTTCTGGATCTGTTGAAATAGGAGAGAGGGGCCTAGAGTTCAATATGGCTTCAATTTGACATAAAAGAGTTGTGACTTCTTCAAAATTCAGAATACTTTTTCCCATAACCCGTTTGAGATGGAATTTTGTAGACTTCATACCAACCTTCCACAATCCTCCCTAGTGTGGACTATTGGGGGGTAAGAACTTCCATTTCATTTCTCTGGTAGATGAAAAATCCTCAACAAAACCTTCATTTTCTCGGAAGAAATCGTATACTTGTCTAAGTGAGTTGTTAGCACCCTGGAAATAAGTTCAATTTTCGCTGTATATGATTTGAGGAATCCACGACAGACAATGAATCTCTTGAGAGTTGGAAGAAACGCTTCTGTTGATAGACTGGAAACAAGTTCGATATGAACTGCCTTTGTAACCATACAAACAAACAACGAAATGTATGCTTTGGAGATCACTGCTTTTTGAAGACGAGATTCCTTAACTGCAATAGGACCACCAAAGTCAACTTCTATTCCGAAAAAAGGACGTACTATGCAAAGTCTATCAGAGGGTAATGAAACCATTATTTGTTGAGATGGATGTGCTTTAAACCTGAAACAGGTAACGCAATTTTTAACTTCTCTTTTAATTGGTCTCAATCCATTCATCGGCCAAAATCGTATTCTAAGATGAGCGAGAACCGTTTGTGCCCCTGCATGATGTAAATCTAGATAATCTTGTTTATAGAGCAGTTTCACAACATGGTTTTTTGGGGGTAGAATCATAGGATGCTTTTGAGAAAAGGAAAAATTAGTTTGAGATAACCTTCCTCCTACACGAAGTATACCATCCTCATCCAAAACTGGACTTAATTGTGCTGAAGTACCTGATTGTATGAATTTTTTCGATTCAATATCTCCGATTTCCTTCATGAAATGATGACCTTGAATACACCTAACTATAACCTTCAAAGAACTCAGCAATTCATCAACATGAAGAGAACCATTCAGTTTGCGTTTAACTTTTGAACAATTATTTGCGAATCGAAAAAAATATGCTATTGTGCTTTGAAGTCGACGAAAATTCGAAAAATTGGAAAATATTTCCATTGCTTCTGAAAATTCGTTCGAAGAGACGAGAGTTACCAACCTTTATTCGGGAAGCGAATCGGTTTTTATCGGAAAGAAACTCTTATGCTCCAAATAATAATCATTTAAAAATGTTGGTCCGTACCACCATTGTTCACGAGATATTAAAGAGAATGGGTTCAAACCACGAGGAATGTGATCAGCGGGATTTTCCCCAGAAGACACATGTTGCCATTCAACATTAGGAGTAAGCTTCTGTATCTCTGATATTCGATTACCTACAAATGTTGTCCACCTAGTAGGTACATCCTGTAACCAAGATAAAACAATTTGAGAGTCACACCACAAAGCTATTTTCGAAAATTTGATCTGAAAGATCGAACATAATTTATGACATAACTTAGCCATAAGTAGAGCACCGCATAATTCCAGTTTTGGAAGTGAGATTATTTTTTGTGGAGCCACCCTTGATTTTGAACAAATCAACCTACAACTGACTCTTCTGTTAGAATGAATAGTTTTCGAATAGAAACATGTTCCATAAGCCTTAAGAGAGGAGTCTGAGAACCCATGTTATTCGAAATACTCTATTTCATGTGGAAAATGTAATAATCGAGGAATCTTGAGATTATCAAGAAAAGGTAAATTTTAAAAATGTCTTCCATTCATGACATGAATCTGGAGGTAGAGTATCATCCCAGTCTAATTTACGATTCCACACGTTTTTCATTAACATTTTTCCAACCACTATAATTGGACCTATGAAGCCTAACGTATCGATAAACCTTGCAATATGCGAAAGGACATTTATTTTTGTGAGGGGTATATTTTTATGGAATGTAAAACCACAAACCTCGAAATCATCTAATATAGGTTGCCAAGAGGTTTTGGTTTTGATGGTGGTGGAAGTACAGTGAACAACCTATTTCGAAAGTCGTGAAAGTTTTTGAACAAAACATATGTATGTATAGTATATACATATGTTTTGTTCTCAACAATTTCTGAGTGATTGCAGTGGTGTTAGTTATTACCAAATTAAACCCTACAACTTGCAGTACGTGAGTAGAAGGCATTACTTACTCGATTATTTGCATGTAATGTAAACAAACCTAAATTTTGCCCGAGTTTATGAAGGTGAAAGTCGCTCAAAATACGATGAAGACTGAGCGTTATTCCATCAACGGTGGAAAACTCATCGTCTAAATCATGCCCAAAGATAATGAACTATCAAATAATGATTTGTTTGATAAACTCCTACAAGCAATAAAAATTAAAGGAGAAAAATCGAAAGAAGAAATCAAGAAAAATATTTTTGAAGAAAATAAAAAAATTATAGAGTTATTCGAAAAGCGAAATGAAAGAATCAAAATATTAGAAGCAAAGTGCTCCCAACTGGAAAAAAGCAACATTAACTCGAAAAGACATAGTGGAAAAAATAACATTAAACCTGAACAGAACGAAGGCTCATTTAATAATAGGTCTGTTGACTGGACACTGCAGCCTAAGAAAACACCTAAACACCATGGGAGTACGCAGCGAAACCGTGGAGTGTAGGCTATGTGATGAAGAGGAGGAAACAGCCTCTCATATTATCTTCGACTGTGACGCCCTAAGTAGTAGGCGACACAGAACCTTTGGAGAGATCAGCCCGGAAACAGGCATGAATCCGAAGAACCTTATCAACAGGCCTCTTTACCTAATTAAAGGCACAAACCTGTTTGAATGAGGAACCACTGACGACAGAGTGATACAATAGACCCCAGCTGGTCGCAGTGTCAAGGGAAGCTAAGTGCCAACCCTGTCTCTGGCTCGTCAGCTTTCAACCAACCAACCAACCATCACATAGCAATCTAGTGAAGGAAGTTATACACAAGCTGAATTCTATCCTTGGAATCAACCTGAATGAACAAGACTTGAACAACATCTTTCCATTAAACCCCGACGCTGGAGCTACAATAAAATTAGAATTATTTTCGTATCTTAAGAAAAGAAAACTATTTGAAAACGTCCACAAATTGAAGGGATCAAAAATCACTATTCTCAATGATTGTGTTATGAAGCCCGCAGCAACTACAAAATACTTCAGCAACACATGAAAGAACCCAGATCGAAACAACGTTCTGCAAAAATAAAGGAAATAAGGTTGATTATTAATGGTGAATCATATACAGCACAACAATTGATACAGAAGACACCTGAACCCGAAGAAATATTCAAGAAAAACGAGTCAAAAAGTGAACCATCCCCACCAAAACACACACGGACCTCTATACAGAAAACGGAAAAAAAGAAAATATACCAAACTTACCAGCAACCAGTCAGAACAAAATCAAACAAACAGACGATCAAAGCCAGAAACACGTATACAACACTCGGCCACGGATTAACAGCAATACATCATTGAAAAAATAAATCTAAAAACTGTATCGATTTTTTTTCCATATTTCATTCGCAAAATTCTTACTCTCACCCTCTCTTTTGATGCCTTGATGTTTAAGTATGAATCAGTATATAAGGGACTATGAGTATAAACATCACAATACAATAAAATTTGAAAATATAGAGGAATACACTAAACATGTTTCGCAAAATAAACACAATTTCAGAATACTACACCAAAACATAAGAAGTGTATCAAAAAACGTAGATACTTTAAAGGCCTATTTATCAGAAACTATCAATGAATTCTCAATTCTGGTATTGACAGAAACACGAACAATCCACAATATTTCAGATAGACGGTTACAATATAATATATAACGAAGGAAATGTTGATAAATGGGATGGTATATACCTCGACTAGTCTTCGATGCAATTTCCAAATAATACAAATATATATTAGCAAAGCCATAGAAGTAACATTTGAAATAGATAATGTACTTTATACTATAACTGCTGTCTATAGGTCCCTAAGTTTTGATTCGAAACAATTCATCACCGACTTGACAGAATATTAAAAAAAAAAACAAAAGTATAATTCAACCCACCATGTTATTGTAGGTGATATGAACTTGAACATTTCAGATGAGGACGATGTTATTTTCGATTATTTGAATGTTATGTATGAATACAATTTCCATTCCCTGATAACTGCCCGACTAGACTACAGAGTAATACATGCTCAGATCACATATTCTATAAAAATTCGAAAAATGAGCGTGCTTTGTCGTCTGCTGTCTTAGAAATAAACGTAACAGACCACTCCGCTACCCTGCTGGAATTGCCGCTAAAACACACAAAAATACCTATAAAAACAAATCATACCGTCGCTATAGTCAACCATGAAAAATTGAAAAATAAATTAGAAAATCATGATTGGGCTCACTTTTATTCGTTGCAAGATGTTGATGCATGCACAGATTATATTGTATCGTTTTTAAAAAATGCCATCGAAATCTGCTCAAAATCACACAACATTAAACATAATGAAGTAACGAGAAAAAACTGGATAACACAAGGTTTAGTCAAGAGTATTAATCACGGAAGAACTATTTAAAGAGTACAAAAAGAATAAAAATAACGAGGTAGTAAAAAATAAATACTTTAATTACCCAAACATAGTAAATACACTAATAAAAAGTACCAAAATCAAATATTACAAAAAAAAATTTATAACAGCAGAGGTGACAATAAAATAATTTGGAATATAGTAAAAGAACTATCAGCTACTAAAAACCACAATCATATAAACCAATTACAACACGAAGGAAAAACCGTCACTGATAGTGTAGAAATAGCAAACCTATTTAATAAACATTACACCTCGTTAGGCAAGAAGTTCGCAGACAAAATTGGAACCCCTACAATCTCACCATTAAAGGTGACTACCGTAGAATCTTCAATCTTTCTAGCACCTGTAACAAAAAATGAATTAACTAGTACAATAGATAGTTTGCAAGATCATAAGGCCCCTGGATTCGACGGAATTCGCGCAGAGCTATTAAAAAAATTAAGAACGAAATATCAGAACCTCTCACGTTTTTAATCAATAAAATTTTTGAGGATGGTATATGGCCAGACGCGCTCAAAACTGGTGTAATAAAACCTTTATACAAAAGTGGTAAACACGATGCAATCTTGAACTACCGGCCTATCACTCCAATTAGCAATATTGCGAAACTATTTGAAAAAAACTTAAACACCAGAATGGTACATTATTTGAATCAAAAGAAACTTCTATCTGAAAAACAATTTGGATTTATAGAAGGAAAATCCACAAATGATGCTATTTGCTCACTGACATCAAAAATATATAATAGTTTGGATGAAAAGAAACAACCTTTGGTGATTTTCCTAGATCTTGCAAAGGCCTTTGACACTGTTGACCATTCACAGCTCTGAGGGTTTTGCAGGATCTTGGATTCAGAGAAAATGTGAATAAACTCTTTGAAAGCTACTTAACCAACCGAAAACAACGCGTAAAAATTGATAATGTATTGAGTGAAGAAAGAATTGTGCAATATGGTTTGCCTCAGGGAACAGTTTTAGGCCCTATATGTTTCATTATATATATGAATGGCATTCTCACCTCACAAACCGCCGGTGATATTATAAGCTTCGCAGATGACACAGCAATATTTTATGAAAATGAATCATGGGGTATGCTGAAAAGTGAAGTTGAGAGTGATATGAGCATGATGATAGATTGTTTCAATCAGAAAAAATTAACAATCAAAAACGAAAAAACATCGTTTTTCACATTCGCCTGCTACTCTTCCCACCTTACAGATTTTAACCACCTGGACATAAAAAATTCCGACAATGTTATTCAATTGAATTCTTCTGAATTTATAAAATATTTAGGTGTATATATAGACAAACATTTGAGATGGAATATTCACACAAAGAAAACGGTAGGAACCCTGAGCAGTATCCTTTATAAGTACTTATATTTCAAAAATATATTGAATACCTCTCAAATGAAAACTCTTCATCATACACTAGTCGAGTCGAGATTGACGTATGGGATCTTAGGTTGGGGAGGTATAGCCAGCAGTCATTCAAAATTTGTGGACGTACTACAAAAAAAAATCTGAAAATTTGTTTCAATAAAAATCGGACTTACTCTTCAAACCTACTTTTTTCTGAGAGTAAAACATTAGATCTCAGGATGTGAGTGAAGTTAGCAACGAATTCGTCAGCAACGTTTCTGGAAAAATCGTTGCCAGCAACGATTTGATGGGGCGGATTTCATGCAGTTCAAAATTATTTTTTATGGTTCTTGAGGTGAGGAATCTCACAAATAGAGTTTGAAATGAACGTAATACAATGAAAACCATTGTGCCTATGTATCACAGTTAAATAAATTGAAAATTTGAGAATGAAGCAAGAAAATTCGGATATTATCAATGAATCTACATGATGTCAAGTGACTCAAGAACGAAGAAAAAAGTCACCTTGGAATTCTACCAGATTATGAAAAATTATGTGGTCTTTTCAATGATTATCGAATATTTTTTCACAAGCTTTCATTAAGTTTTTCCACTTGTGTGTTTATTCATTAGTTTGGGTCAAATCTTGCAAGTAAAGTTGAACCCTAGGCGTCCGACAACTTGAAATTTTGCAGGTGGTTATAATTCCGTTGACAATGTGTTAGAGAATTTTTGTTGGCAAAAAAGCAAAATGGCGGCTCCAAGACGTCCGACGAGATTTGTGGTACGATTCAAAATTGGTATGTGGGGTTTTGAGGTCGGAGATTATGATTTTATGTCAAAATCATTTCATTCAAGATGGCGGACGAGTTTTGTAATGAAAAGTGGTATGTGGGGGGATTTAGGGTCAGTCGGAGAGTCGAAAAGTAATTAAAACCCCGATTTTTTATTGTTTTCGTTATTTTTAAGACGTATATCTTGAGAACAAGGAATGATGCCACCGTGAAATTCGAAATAATATGAGAATGATTTGTTCTTTCCATCTATGATCGAGAAAAAATTTAAAATCCGGTCGGAAAGTCGAAATGGAATTAAAATCCCAATTTTTATTGTTTTTGCCATTTTAAGACGTATATCTTGAGAACAAGGGATGATGCCACCGTGAAATTCGACAATAATATGGAGAATAATGTGTTCTTTCCATCAATGATCGAGAAATTTTTTAAAATCCGGTCGAAAAGTCGAAATGGAATTAAAATCCCAATTTTTTATTGTTTTCGCCCATTTTTAAGACGTATATCTTGAGAACAAGGAATGATGCCACCGTGAAATTCGACAATGATATGGAGAATGATGTGTCCTTCCTATCTATGATCGAGAAAAATTTTAAAATCCGGTCGGAAAGTCGAAATGGAATTAAAATCCCAATTTTTATTGTTTTCGCCCATTTTAAGACGTATATCTTGGGAACAAGGAATGATGCCACCGTAAAATTCGACAATGATATGGAGAATGATGTGTCCTTTCTATCTATGAACGAGAAAATCTTTAAAATCCGGTCGGAAAGTCGAAATGGAATTAAAATCCAAATTTTTTATTGTTTTTGCCATTTTTAAGACGTATATCTTGAGAACAAGGAATGATGCCACCGTGAAATTCGACAATAATATGGAAAATGATGTGTTCTTTCCATCTATGATAGAGAAGATTTTTAAAATCCGGTCGGAAAGTCGAACTGGAATTAAAATCCCAATTTTTTGTTGTTTTGCCATTTTTAAGACGTATATCTTGAAAACAAGGAATGATGCCACCGTGAAATTCGACAATAATATGGAGAATGATGTGTTCTTTCCATCTATGATCGAGAAAATTTTTAAAATCCGGTCGGAAAGTCGAAATGGAATTAAAATCCCAATTTTTTATTGTTTTCGCCATTTTAAGACGTATATCTTGAGAACAAGGAATGATGCCACCGTGAAATTCGACGATGATATGAAGAATGATGTGTCCTTTCTATCTATGATCGAGAAAATTTTTAAAATCCGGTCGGAAAGTCGAAATGGAATTAAAATCCCAATTTTTTATTGTTTTCGCCATTTTTAAGACGTATATCTTGAGAACAAGGAATGATGCCACCGTGAAATTCGACAATAATATGGAGAATGATGTGTTCTTTCCATCTATGATCGAGAAAATTCTTAAAATCCGGTCAGAAAGTCGAAATGGAAGTAAAATCACAATTTTTATTGTTTTCGCCATTTTTAAGACGTATATCTTGAGAACAAGGAATGATGCCACCGTGAAATTCGACAATAATATAGAGAATGATGTGTTCTTTCCATTTATGATCGGGACCATTTTAAAATCCGGTCGGAAAGTCGAAATGGAATTAAAATCCCAATTTTTTATTGTTTTCGCCATTTTTAAGACGTATATCTTGAGAACAAGGAATGATGCCACTGTGAAATCCGACAATAATATGGAGAATGATGTGTTCTTCCCATCTATGGTCGAGAAATTTTTAAAATCCGGTCGGAAAGTCGAAATGGAATTAAAATCACAATTTTTTATTGTTTTCGTCATTTTTAAGACGTATATCTTGAGAACAAGGAATGATGCCACCGTGAAATTCGACAATAATATGGAAAATGATGTGTTCTTCCCATTTATGATCGAGAACATTTTTAAAATCCGGTCGGAAAGTCGAAATGGAATTAAAATCCCAATTTTTTATTGTTTTCGCCATTATTAAGACGTATATCTTGAGAACAAGGAATGATGCCACCGTGAAATACGACAATGATATGGAGAATGATGTGTCCTTCCTATCTATAATCGAGAAAAATTTTAAAATCCGGTTGGAAAGTCGAAATGGAATTAAAATCCCAATTTTTCATTGTTTTCGCCCATTTTAAGACGTATATCTTGAGAACAAGGAATGATGCCACCGTGAAATTCGACAATAATATGGAGAATGATGTGTTCTTTCCATTTATGATCGAGACCATTTTTAACATCCGGTCGGAAAGTCGAAATGGAATTAAAATCCCAATTTTTATTGTTTTCGCCATTTTTAAGACGTATATCTTGAGAACAAGGAATGATGCCACTGTGAAATCCGACAATAATATGGAGAATGATGTGTTCTATCCATCTATGATCGAGAAAATTCTTAAAATCTGGTCGGAAAGTCGAAATGGAATTAAAATCCCAATTTTTTGTTGTTTTTGTCATTTTTAAGACGTATATCTTGAAAACAAGGAATGATGCCACCGTGAAATTCGACAATATATGGAGAATGATGTGTTCTTCCCATCTATGATCGAGAAATTTTTAAATCCGGTCGGAAAGTCGAAATGGAATTAAAATCCCATTTTTTATTGTTTTCGCCCATTTTAAGACGTATATCTTGAGAACAAGGAATGATGCCACCGTGAAATTCGACAATGATATGGAGAATGATGTGTCTTTCCTATCTATGATCGAGAAATTTTTTAAAATCCGGTCGGAAAGTCGAAATGGAATTAAAATCCCAATTTTTTATTGTTTTCGCCCATTTTAAGACGTATATCTTTAGAACCAGGGATGATGCCACCGTAAAATTCGACAATGATATGGAAAATGATGTGTTCTTTCTATCTATGATCGAGAAAATCTTTAAAATCCGGTCGGAAAGTCGAAATGGAATTAAAATCCAAATTTTTTATTGTTTTTGCCATTTTTAAGACGTATATCTTGAGAACAAGGAATGATGCCACCGTGAAATTCGACAATGATATGGAAAATGATGTGTCCTTTCCTATCTATGATCGAGAAAATTTTAAAATCCGGTCGGAAAGTCGAAATGGAATTAAAATCCCAATTTTTTATTGTTTTTGCCATTTTTAAGACGTATATCTTGAGAACAAGGAATGATGCCACCGTGAAATTCGACAATGATATGGAAAATGATGTGTTCTTTCTATCTATGATCGAGAAAATTTTAAAATCCGGTCGGAAAGTCGAAATGGAATTAAAATCCAAATTTTTATTGTTTTTGCCATTTTTAAGACGTATATCTTGAGAACAAGGAATGATGCCACCGTGAAATTCGACAATAATATGGAGAATGATGTGTTCTTTCCATTTATGATCGAGAACATTTTTAAAATCCGGTCGGAAAGTCGAAATGGAATTAAAATCCCAATTTTTTATTGTTTTCGCCATTTTTAAGACGTATATCTTGAGAACAAGGAATGATGCCACTGTGAAATCCGACAATAATATGGAGAATGATGTGTTTGTTGCGTCTTGACGCATTTGTTTGTTTTTGTTATTATAATTATAATTAATTTTGCCAAGGGATTTTATATGTATATTGTATATTTCAAATGGGAATTTTTCATTTGCATGATTCAACTCTTTCGACCTTATTTTGCGCGTGAGGTATCACACAGACTGATATAGTCACTTGTGGGAGTGGGAAAATGAGACGGAAGAGGAGAAATGTGAAGATAGACATTGAGTTCCTAGATCTTATGGAAAGAACATAGCATTTTAGTTTTTCTCGAGTTTGTTTTTCTCATTGATATAACGCTTATTACTCAAGATATTCCTCATCCTTAGAATTAGTGTAAATGTGATTAGCGGCGGTACCGCCAGGAAGACTAGACGAAGTATCTATTGGCTGAAGATCAGATTCCCGACGGAGGCACATGGGTGAGTGACACTTTGATCAGTTCTGTGTGTTTGCGAATTTACCACAAATTAATATTTATACAGTCCACTGAACGAACATTTTTTGATCCTTGCGAAGCCGGATTCACTTTGGTTTATTTCGCAACAAGTGAAAGATTCAAATTTGAAATAATTTCGTCAAGTCCCTTGGCAGCCATTGATTTATAATATCTTCATAGCCATTCATAAATAAGTAGCGCATACTCCCCTACCTTCCTTAAGTACCGTATAGTATTGTCATATGCACATAAATTAGCGCACCTACGTCACGTATTATTTACCCCTCTTGGGGCCACACCGACTTCGACACCTGGGAACGACCTTGAGCTTCTCAGCTGACCGAAATAAGTAGGTCAGTACGATTCCAATATATTTCTTCTGTTAACTCGATTTGGAATTATTATAATTTGCTGATTGGGAAAAATTTTAATGATTATTGCGCGGTTGTTCTCGCATCTCACTTAATTGCAATTTTAACTCGCTCTGAACAATTTGAACTCTCATTTCTTATTATGTCTGTAGAAGCTAGGAAATTGAAATCTTTCATTGCTCAAAGAGAAACAGAACTCATAAAACTTAGTGAATTGAAAAGGGTGGCGGATCAAGCATTGATCGATAATTCAATTCATAATAACTTTAAATGCCGCTATAAACACATAGAAGTGTTGTGTAGTAATTTTAATAGCATTCATTCGAATATTTTGAGTCAGGTTTCTGGTCAAGACAATGCTGATTTAACCTCTCACAATCAAAT
>JAFIRS010008840.1:0-14146 GCA_018342105.1 Gonioctena quinquepunctata | reverse complement strand
TTTAGAAATTAAATTTTTTTTTTGCACCACCCCCCCAACCCCCAACAGTTTATAATAGGGTGCTGAAAAAATTTTTTTTTCCAAAAAATTTTTAAATGGTTTTTTGGAAGAGTTTTTCGAATATAAAAACCAAATCGAGTATTCATCGATTGTTCAGGGCCAATTTGAATACACTGGGGGAATAATGATTCGAGTACAGACGATATACAGGGTGAGTCCAAAGATAGCAATTTTTTCAGTATAATTTTTAGATATTTTGTAGGTAATCAATTTTAATTGGGATTGATATTAGCATCTCCTGAATCAAACTAAATACCCCATTAAGTTTTTCCCCAGAAACGCACCAGTCCTGCTTTTGAAAAACGAAATGCCTGAAACCCCGGGATTTTGGTTACAACTAGATTGTCACAGGAAAGTTCACCGGATACATAGAATGTACGGGGTGGATCAAAACTCCGTCTTTCCCAAAAATTTTTTGAAGATTTATGATTGATTTTTTGATTTTAGAAGATTTCCACAAATATGTTTTCGACACACATCTGTTGAAAATTCTAAAAAAAATTCTTGGAATATTCTGAATGATATGTATGAACCTATATACGGGGGAGTAGTAGAATGACTCGAGTGAAGGAAAAAGAATCCAAAAAAATATCAAAAAAAAAAAACAAAATAATTGAATAAAAATTATAGGAACTGAATATGAAAAAATTTTCATTATTTAAAAATTTTTCGTACCTATACAGAGGTTAATTAAAGTAAAAACAATCAATTGAATTTTTTCTTGGAAATTTCTAGACTCTAGATGAATGTTGAATATGGAATTTGAAAAAAAACCCCAATCGACTTCCCACCAATGAATAAAAAGGAAACCACCAAACGAAAAAGCATCCAATTGGTGAAATGTCCTTGTATATGGAAAGAATGCAGTTTAGTAGCCTGCTGTGAACCAGTTGAAAAATAACTTTTTTGAATGTTTATTTGATACGAAAAATATGGACTCAATTCCCCTTTGTAACCCCTTCCAAAAAAAGTTCACTTAAGTCAGGGAAATTTTCTCGCCCCCAAAATTAAAGAGGAGAACCTACATTGGGGGGTGATATGGACTAGCCGAACTCAGTTTGGGAGGATGGTCGGGTTTTGGGAATGAAATACAACCATATCCATTTGTTTAACGAATATTGAATTGTCATTTGGAAGCATTGCATTTTTAAATTTCCTCATTGAAATAAATTTTCAATTTTTGAAGAAATGGTTTATCGTCCCCCCTTCGATTGCTTTACGATGATGTTTTTTAAAAAACAAAATATGTCGGACTCCATGGAGAACCAAATAAAGAAACGAGAATTCCATTGAACGACGCGCCCAAAAGGGAAACCCTTACATGTCGCAAAAATTTGGGGGGGAAAAAAGAATCTTTTTTTTTTTCCCCAATCAATCAATTTCTGAGATTCATCACCTTCAACAGAGGGGATGTTTAGATTGAATTTTTAACACAACCTCGAGGATTTCGTTTCCTTTGGAATGGTATAGCTGATTTTTAAAAATGAAATAGAATGCAGAGTCAACGTTTCATAAATCAGAACATCTAATACCAAAAAAAAACCCCTTTCTGGGTAGTTCATACAGATGGTATTATTTAAAATCCTTCCTTCCGGATTAGACCCAAAACCTTTTTTTTTTTTTTTTTTTTTTTTTTTTTTTTTAAACAAAGGGGGAAAATTTTTTTCAAACCAGTCCCCAGTATGGGAAAAGATGGTTAACATCAAGATATTCAAGGCCCATATTTCAAGTTTTGGGGGAAAAAAGATGCACGATCCCCATGAATTGAGTATAGATGTCAAAAAAAGAAAAGAATTTTTTTATCCAAAAAGGGTATCTTCATTGTAGATGGGGGCCCCCACATTTTCTCCTTTCCCCCTTTTTCGGAATAACCTTCCCTTTTAGTCCTCCTGTGACAAATAGAAAAAATAACTGACGAAGCCAACAGGTCCAGAATCATAAAAAACGGGATGAATAGTTGAGGAAAGGAATGGTTTCGAACACAATGAAAAAATTTTTTTTTATCACAAAATTGATAAATCATTTTAAAAAATGTTTCCTACAAATACGGGGCAAAAATTTTAAAAGTACCACCCTTTTTTATTCAAATAAGAGATCCCAAAACCCAGAAAAAGCCAATAAATTTGGGAAAAAGCTAATATAGTCAACGTTGTTCGCCGTTCAACAACTGCCGAATTTATGAAAAAAAGGGGGAAACTTTCCCCCAATTGATATTAAAAAAAAGATTTTTTTTTTGTGAATTTGAAAATCCACGATTAAAATTTAAATTTTTTTTTTTGCAACCCCCAAGCGGGACATTGAACTACATCTGACAAAATTTTTTAAAAAAGGCCCAAAACTCAGAAAAAAAAAAAAAAACGGGAAATTGAAAATTCTTTTTATTCAGATGGGTTTTTTGGGATTTTCTATTCCAGTCTTAATTCTTTTGGGAAAAGAAAAAATTTTTTTAAAAAAAATAAAAAAATTTTAAAAATTTTCCGGGGGGAAAAATTTTTGATTTGGGTTTTAATTTTTTCAAAAAATTCCCTTTAAATTTAAAAGGAAAAAACATTGAATTTATTAAAAAAATTTTTTGGGGGCCCGAAAAAATTTTTTTTTTTTTAATGAAAAAGAAAAGATTTCCGGTTTCGGTTTGGGGCATTGAACAATCTGATAGTTTTTTTCCCGAAAAGGCTCTAACCAAAAGAAAAAATGTCCCTCTGGTAAAATTTGTTAGAATGATTTCGGTGAGTATTTCAAAACATTTTTTTGCCTCATCCATCTTTTTGTTCCTAATTGAAAACTAGAAAAAAAAATCAAAAAACCCATCTAAAATGAAAATGAAAATTTTCCCCCCCCCAATTTTTTTCCCTTTAGAGTTAGGCTTTTTTCGAATATCTATTGATGAGTTCAATTCCGCGGGGTTTTTCCCCCGGGGAAAGGGGATTGTTTTCTTTTAGACATTCACAAAAATAAATTCATTTTAATCGTGGTTTTCCCAATTCAAAAAAATTTTTATCAATATTCAATTGAGAATGTTTCCTTTTCAACATGAATACCCCAAAGAGGTTACTTGACGATGGAAGATAGTGACTAAAGTTCCCAGTCGAGTTTTTTTCCCCACATCTGATTATATGAACATCCTTTTTTATTTTTTAAAAAAATTTCCGAATTTATCTTTCCAAATTTTCAATTACGATTGACATACGTTTTTTTACAAATACGTTACCTATTTTCCCAAATTTTTATTAATCCTGACAGCGGGATTCCCATGAAAAAAACTACATCAACTTCCTACCATTTGTGATAAATTCAGACAAATTGGGAGTGACGATCCATGAAAGATTTTGGGGGAAAAAGTCATCATCTTCCCCAAACCCATATTTTCCCCGTTTCATTCCAGACTCGAAGAAACCCATCAAAGTTAATTATTTCAGCCAAAAGGGAGATGTTTCTGCCTTTGATGAAAAAATTTTGATATACACTTAAGAAATTCAGTAACTTTCAAAAAAAAACCCTCTCGACAATAATTTGTCCACAATTAGATGAGAAAATACTTAAAAAACACATAAAACCCGGGGCATTAGTACCCATTGAAAAAAAAAACTACCTTTTTTGTGAATCCAGACAAAATTTTCCCCCCCCAAAAAATTTCATCACATTTTTTTTTTCCACAAAACAAACAAACAAAACCAAAGTTTTCAGGGGGGGAGTACAAAAAGGTATCTGAGTTTTTGTTACACTTCATTCGCAGTTTTTTTTCCTTTGTGCCAAAATATTTTCTTTAAAAAAGGGGGGTAATTAGCATTTTTTTTGTTTTTGGGGGTTTGCATGGTGAATCCAAGGTTATTGGGGGGAGGTGTAACCCAAAATCAGAATCATCGAGAAAGAGAATAAATAATAATAATCATCATTATAGTTAAAATTTGATTATTCACGAAAAAAAAAATTTTAATTAAAAAAAAAAAATTTTAAAATTTAAAATTTCTATGTGTATTACTGTAAAAAATTCAGATACCTTTTTTGGAAAATCTTGAAGGGTTTTAAAAAAATAAACTATCGAATGTGTAGGTGGGGGGTGTGGATTATGATTTTGGGGGAATATTTGTTTCCAGCCAAGGGAACGTTTTTGAAGATTTGAAAATTGAAAAAAAGGGTTTAAAAATTTTAAATTTTAAAATAACGAAGGAAAAATAAAAGAAAACTAATTGGAAACCCTAGGTACAAAATTTAAAATAAATAAATAAAATATTTAAATTATATATAATTATTATAATTTTAATTGTTCTTTTTTATTGTTTATATAATTATAATTATATTAAAATATATATATTTTAATAAAATATTATTTATATATATATATATATATATATATTGTTCTTGCTATTCTACACAATTTTCTTCGTTACGTTCCCAAAAATGGGGATTTAAAAGAGATCCGTTCATATAAGTCTCCCCCTACCCAAATTAGAAAAAAACGTCCCAAGTCCATTAATTTGTTTCATGTATAATTAGTCGAAGAACAAGAACGGGGTTTTAATGTATAACTTTTATGGTAGACTTCTGATGGTTTCCAAAATTTTTCCCATATGTACTTTTTTTTGAGCCCCCCTGCAGAAATGCCATAAGTGATGACCTTTTTCCAGAGCATAGTACAGAGTTCGCAGTTGTCCGGAAAAAAAATTCCCCCTGAGGTGTTTGAATTTTGAAGTTTTTTTTTTTTTTGAACTCATGTAGACCATCTCGATGAATATCTGAGTAGACTGGTTTTTTTTTTTCGGTTACCTCATTGACCTTTTTTAAAAAATTTGAATTTGGGGAGTAGGGGGAAGGGATAGGGGGTTTTACGAGTTGTTTTTGGGGTAACGATAAAACCATTTTGTTAATTTTCAAAAAAAAATTTCAGCCTTTAGTTTTAAAATTTGAATCTCTATGGTGTAGAGTATTGCGAAACGTCAGCATAACCCCACTACTTCACCCCTAAGATCCAAAAGTTTTAGATAGATATTGAAGAACACCGGGGCCCCCCCAAAGGTTCTCTGAGGGACACCCATATTAATTTCCCAATTCTTTTTGGGGAAAAATTTAATTTTTTTATGATGTTTTCTGTCAAGTAGATAGTTTTTCAAAATTTATAGGTACACCCTGAACCCAATGCCTTCAATATTCCAATAGTTGGGTATGACAACAGTGTCGAACGCTTCGTGAGATCCAAAATGCGTAGGGGGTGGTTTTTTTTTATCGATAATCATTGATTATAGTAAGACATAGTTTTTCGACTTATTTGTTCCCCGAAAGAAATTATTTTTTTCCAAGTATTTAGTGATTCGTTTTTTCGGCTGTTTCTATGACGTTTGGGCGGGATATCAAAAAAGGGGTCGTAGTAGGAAATGCTAATAAATAATATCTGTTTTTCGGAATCGTTTACTGAATTCCAAAGGGTTTTCCCACACTCTGGGATATGGGTTATTGAATTTGATCTGGTTCCAATAGTTTCCGAACGGCCCATCTACTGTTAAAAATTTAATAGGGGGGAAGAAAAGATGTTCTTCAGTGTACAAGAGAATATGAGTTCTCACTACAGGATTTTTATGTGTATACATACCGTGTGACAAGACCATGGTACCCTTTTTTTCTCCTTTGTTTTTTAGCTATATTACAAATTTGGAAATTCTTGTCACTAGAGGCCCCCTTGAAAAAAAAAAATTTTGGTTTTCCGAAATGACATCAACTGATTTTCAATGGGAATCTGTACTTTTATCATTACATTTTTGAAATCTTCGTAATTAACTGAATCCAATGATAGTTGATATTTCATTTGTCAGAACACCCATTTAATTTTCATATGTAGAGAGCCATGAATTCTCCAAAATTATTCCAAATAATGAAAATAATGCTACACTATCGCATCTACGATTAAAATAATATTGTGGTTCGAAATACGTGCCAAAAAAATAAAACAAGAATTTGTTTTACTCGAAATACCATTTTTTGGAATGGAATCATAATGACGTCATTCGAAAGTACCATCGATGGGGTATCCATCCATATTGACCCTTTTTGTATATAACCAATAGGAACACAATAATGAAGTTGAAAAAAGTTCAAGTATCTTCTCGGTTCAATAACAATAATTCATCAAGGAGGCTATGGGGCACAAATCACATTTTGATGTTTCCATAATCTGTTATTGTCAGTAAGTCACTGAATACATCATTGAATTGATCAGATTGATAATAGAAATGAGTTATTTTACGGAGATCTGGTTAATATTTTATCCAACCAATTGAGCCCCTAGAGCTCGAAGGCTCAAAGCCTAATTTCGAATGGCAATGTAATCAAAGGAATAACAATTGGGTAATCTCTCACGATTCGATTGATAACGCAACAAAATAAAAAATAAAATCCCATAACAGCTGTTCGAAATGTCTACCACCTACGGTTCGCGGTATTTCTAATAGAATTGTTCAATTGGTGGGCGTTATACTTTGAATGGCTTGTCTAACTCGTAATTGTTGGTCATGGCGGGTCGTTGTGTATGTTTCGTGAACAAGTGAGGTGATCTTGCAGGCCACCTGACAGGACCATGTGTTCTGATCCATATTTTTCCAAATCGGTCACGGAGGTAATCCGTCACTATCCTCCTATTGTGCGGAGGTGCACCATTCTGCTGAACAAACATATCCAGCGGTTAATCTTCTTAATAATTACACCTAAAACCGGTCTACGCGATCTATGTATAAAGAAATAAAAGTGGCATGATAGGCCAGTAGAAATAGACATGAGTTTCCAAAAATTTATTGATAATTATAAAAGTTTCAAAACTTCAGTAGACTGAAGAGGACTCTCATATGATATTCTGATTTTGCAACTCTTTTTTCTGAACGGAAGATGTTGAAAATCAGGATTTAATGAATTTTCATTATTAGCGGGAAAAATTTGCAAAAGTTCTGAAAACTTTCGAAGTTTTGATAAATAGCAATAACACCCTCTGATGAATTTGCAACCACTCAAACAAAACGGAAATGTCTGTTCTATAAAAAAAAAATGTTTAGTCCTAATTTTTTGATGAAAATCCAAAAGTTCTGCTAACTCGGAAAAAAACTGGAATAATGTTCTTGAAAAGAGTTTTGATTTGCAATATCTTGCGTCAAACGGAAATATATTTTTTCATTCAATTATTTTTATTATTGAAAAAAGTATCGGAATTATTAACAAAGTCTCCAATAATGGTTGCAAGTGGAGATGTTCTGACTACATGTTTTCATTAATTTGCAACTCGTCTACAACACGGAAATGAGGGTAAATCAAAAGAAAAATATTTTCGTATATGTACTCTACCAAAAAAAAAGTTTTGCGAATCGGACAGACAACTCATTTCACCAATTGGTGGCAGTTTGATAATTCTGTTACAATGCGGAATTATGTCACAATGCGGAACTGTGTCAATGCGGAACATTGGGAATTGAAAAAAAAAATTTTTTGCAACACTGTTATCTGAATAATAAAGATTTTATATGCCTATTAAATGACATTAATTGTGTTACCAAGTGAACTATCGACCAAAAAGGAGCTCGTCAACGGTGGGTGAAATAATTTATTGTTGAAAGCTAACGTTTTCGATATGAATTCAAAACAATAAATTACAATTAGGAATTTGCATGAAGAATACTCTGAGTACGTTTGATGGAGGATCAAAATCTCTCGACACGTTTCCATGATTTTTTTATTCATTAAAAAATAGAGGAGATTTGAGATTTGAAGAACACTCGTACAGTTGTACAGTGGTTCGATTAACCTACAACTGTGTCACAGTATTTGTTTACAGATTAATGAATGCACAGCAGTTTAGTAAAATGATGTATTACCAGAATAACAAAAAGCCTGTCAATTGTATTTCTATGACAGACAACTATATAACTAACCAATAACAATGCACATTCATCTAATAGGCCTGGAGCTACAACTGGAATAGAATTGCCTACCAACATGTTTTTCGCTCTTTATTTTCAAGATTTTTATAAATCAAGAAAATGATTTTCACGTGTCGATTACATTTTAGTCCTTCATTCGGATTCAATAGAATTTTTCATGCGAAACCCCAATTGGGGTAAAAAGTCGAGTGGAGAATAAATTATAATTTCATTTATTCAAGAAATACAAACCTACCTGTAGAAATCAAATTTGAGATGTAATATCGATGTCACAAATTTTTATTTCTCAGCAACGTTTTTGTTTGATGATGAATTATGTCGCCCGCATAGAAATGATATTTGCAGTTTGTAAAAATCAACCAACAATTATTAGGATAAATGGTATACAATAAGGGACTCCACTGGGGAATTCCTTGTCACACATCCAGCGATATTATTCCATTTGACCTTCTGATCTCTATCATGAAGAACAAGCTGATTACTGAACCCTATGAAGTGTAGAATGGCAGTCAAGATCGCATGGTTTATGGTGTCAAACGCCCTCGAATAGTCGAGTAGAATGAGAGCGCACAATTCATTATTGACGAGTGATTGGAAAATATCATCTGCAATTGCGGAGAGTGCTGGCGCGCAATTTGATCCAGATCTAAATCCTGACTGATGTGGGCGAAGAATATTTTCTTATCTTATTTGCATATCGACAAGCTATTCTCAAACTTCAGAGAGTATTGGTAGCATGCTTATACACCGTAAATCGAAGAATTCTGTTGAAGGTTTCAATTTTAGGAAGTTGTTATACATGAGCATGCTTCCGAACTCTGGGAAAGTAATACTTTTTCACACATTCATTCATGACATGGGTAATAGGAGTGATAACAAACGGGAAGCAGAGGAGTATGACGTTTATATTTGAGTTACTCGAGCCAAATGATTTGGATTTTATGCTTTTGATTATAGGGGAGACGACATCATCAGTAACTTGAGAATGAATGAAGGCGCTAGCAATACCCTCTTTCACTCTATCAAAATAATAATCGATCCCTTCAGGGCCTGGCTGTTGGTCGTTCTTCGAAGCATTATTAAGTGATTATTCAAATCATTCACATTTTTGAGGTTGTTCGACAGTTCGTTGTGTTTACTCTTCAATATATCCAATTTCCTGAATAATTGCCACTGCTGTCGAATTTCGTAGTGCATATTCTGCGTAAGCTTGTTTTTTCCTATTGCTAGACGCGGACGTGAAGTTGGGCAGCTGTTTGTAGTATTCGAAGTGGGCTGGCAGTCGCCTTTTTATATCGTCTCAATGATTAATCGCTAATTTCCTGCATAACCCTGATATCAATAATAATATCAATGAAAATAGTTTGTGGCATTCAGACGATAGAATGAAAACTAAAACTGAAAAATTTAAATATGTATCGGCCAGAATTTGAACCTGGGACCTTTCGATTTCTAGTCGAACGCTCTGCCAATTGAGCCACCAGTCCTTTTTCGAAACCGGCGATTCACACTTTCAAATTCGGTTCTGTGTAAGTAACGAAGATTATGAGGGTCAATGTGATGTATGAAAACATTCACGGATGCACCTAAAGAAATATATTCTATCCGCTGGTGTCAATATATAGGATTATCGACCGACTTCAAACCGAAATTTCAGTGATGACTCAAGCCAAGTAAATATAAATAATGAAGTGGATAGCGTCTGCAATTGAATATCAATGAAAATAGTTTGTGGCATTCAGACGAGAAAAAGAAAACTAGAACTGTAAAATAAAAATATGGATCGGCCAGGATTTGATCAATATTTTTATTTTTCCGTTCTAGTTTTCATTTTCTTGTCCGAATGCCACAAACTTTTCATTGATATTCAATTACAGACGCTATCCACTTCATTATTTATATTTACTTGGCTTGAGTCATGCGCACTTGAGAATTTCGGGTTTGAAGTTGGTCGATAATCCTTCACATGATTGACACCAGCGGATAGACCAATATGATTTCATTAGGTGTGCATGCGTGAATGTTATCATGCATCACATTAACCCTCATCATCTTCGTTACTTACACAGAACTGATTTTGAAAGTGTGAATCGCCGGATTCGAATAAGGACTGGTGGCTCAATTGGCAGAGCGTTCGACTAGGAATCGAAAGGTCCCAGGTTCGAGTCCTGGCCGAGCCATATTTTCATTTTTCAGTTCTAGTTTTCATTTTCTTCTCTGAATGCCACAAACAATTTTCATTGATATTTAATTACAGACGCTATCCACTTCATTATTGATAATAATAATAATAATAATAATAATAATAATAATAATAATAATAATAATAATAATAATAATAATAATAATAATAATAATAATAAAGCCTGATGTGGTCCTCTTCGACCGCGAGCAGAAAACGATATATGTCATAGAGTTTTCGGCTCCGGGCGAGACGAATATCGTGCGAAAAGAGGACGAGAAACGGACGAAGTATCGAGATTTACTCTTCGAGCTCCGCAGACTCTATCCAGACCATTCTGTAAAGATAGTGGTTCTGATTATAGGGCCCTTGGTGGAATGATGCCAACGCTACCTCAAACCTGAAATTATACCGGCATGCCGTAAATCGGCAGAATCTCTAGCCGGCGCATGCAGAAGGCAGTCATTCTCGGATCGTTACGTCTGCTCAGGACACATGATTCACGGACCCAATGATCCTCACCTCACGGGTGGGAGAGGTCATTGGTTTATGTAACCCCGCGCCCTTCCGAATGGGTCGGAGCTTCGAAGTAGGGCCTGACTGGTAGTTTTAAACAAAAACATGATAATAATAAAATAATAATAATAATAATAATAATACAATAATATAATAATAATAATAATAATGATAAATATAATAGTAATGATAATGATAATGATAATGATAATGATAATGATAATAATAATAATAATAATAATAATAATAATAATAATAATAATAATAATAATAATAATAATAATAATAATAATAATAATAATAATAATAATAATAATAATAATAATAATAATAATAATAATAATAATAATAATAATAAAATCTTCTACAAACACATTGAAGACCACGGCTTATCCGAAAGGCTGACCTTTGCTTTTCTCAGGTCAGGTGGACTCAAGTCGGAGACTGAGGGATTCATCATGGCTTGCCAGGACGGTGTTTTCAACACTCTCGTCTACCGAAGCCGCGTGATGGGTATAGAGGTCCCTGACACTAGATGCAGGGCCTGCCGTGGAGCGCCTGACCATCTGGACTCAAGTCGGAGACTGAGGGATTCATCATGCACTTGTGTCAGCATGTACAGCATATGCGATCTCAGCCTATATCCCATCGTCATAACGCGGCGTTACGAGTGCTATATTATCATTTACGACACTCGTACGGTATTGATGAGACACCGGTGCTGCCCTACGCTCCGGGGGATATTGAGTCCGTTGTGGAGAATGAGAAGTGCCGAATTTATTGGAACTACTCATTCCCCACCCTCAGGCAAATACAACCAACAAGCCTGATGTAGTCCTCTTCGACCGCGAGCAGAAAACGATATACGTCATAGAGTTTTCGGCTCCGGGCGAGACGAATATCGTGCGAAAAGAGGACGAGAAACGGACGAAGTATCGAGATTTACTCTTCGAGCTCCGCAGACTCTATCCAGACCATTCTGTAAAGATAGTGGTTCTGATTATAGGGGCCCTTGGTGGAATGATGCCAACGCTACTCTCAAACCTGGAAATTATACCGGCATGCCGTAAATCGGCAGAATCTCTAGCCGGCGCATGCAGAAGGCAGTCATTCTCGGATCGTTACGTCTGCTCAGGACACATGATTCACGGACCCATGATCTCTCACACTCACGGTGTGGGAGAGGTCATTGGTTTATTAACCAGCGCGCCCTTCCGAATGGGTCGGAGCTTCGGAAGTAAGGGCCTGACTGGTAGTTTTTAAAACATAATAATAATAATAATAATAATAATAATAATAATGATAAAAATAATAATAATAATAATAATAATAATAATAATAATAATAATATTAATAATAATAATAATAATAATGATAATAACCGGTGCTGCCCTACGCTCCGGGGGATATTGAGTCCGTTGTGGAGAATGAGAAGTGCCGAATTTATTGGAACTACTCATTCCCCACCCTCAGGCAAATACAAGCCAACAAGCCTGGTGTAGTCCTCTTCGACCGCGCGAAAACGATATACGTCATAGAGTTTTCGGCCGGCGAGACGAAATATCGTGCGAAAAGGGACGAGAAACGGACGAAGTATCGAGATTTACTCTTCGAGCTCCGCAGATTTCTATCCAGACCATTCAGTAAAGATAGTGGTTCTGATTATAGGGCCCTTGGTGGAATGATGCCAACGCTACTCTCAAACCTGGAAATTATACCGGCATGCCGTAAATCGGCAGAATCTCTAGCCGGCCGCATGCAGAAGGCAGTCATTCTCGGATCGTTACGTCTGCCTCAGGACACATGATTCACGGACCCAATGATCTCTCACCTCACGGGTGTGGGGAGAGGTCATTGGGTTATGTAACTCAGCGCCCTTCCGAATGGGTCGGAGCTTCGGAAGTAAGGGCCTGACTGGTAGTTTTTAAAACATGATAATAATAATAATAATGATAATAATGATAATAATAATAATAATAAATAAGCAGGGTAGGTCAAACAACACCAGCAATGACCTTGGTGAGTGGCGCCACCACTTAACCCAGCCAAGGATGCAAAATCGGACCGGCAGCTTAAGCGCATCCGAGAGGAAAGAAGCAAATACTTCCTCTGGTGTCGGCCGTGTTCCTGCTAGGCTAACCCCCTCGCAGGACCATACTCTGTTCCTAGAAGGAGGGACAGGGCCCCACAACCGACCTCATCCGGATGGAGGTCAACGGCAAGGTGGTGGGGCCCAAATCGACGACAGCCTTATGACGACCCACGCTATGGACAACGTTCTGAGTGGACAGACGAAATGAGAGACGGCCTTCTGCGCTACGAGTAGCGAGCCGCCCGAAGGGATACATGGCGAATGCATGCTCTGTGGTGCGTGGCACACCCAGAGTATGCCGCATTTCTCAAACAAAATCTACGGGATTATGTATCCCACCTTCGTGGCCGTGGCTATGTGGAGACCACCTCCTAGACAGGTAAACGAAGTGGCCGAAGTGGCAGACGTGCCACGAGTCGAACCAGTCGAAGAGGTGGCAGGTATCAATATTCCACCAATAGAGGGTATCAGAACACGCAGGGTGCTCCGCACTTTGAAGCCCTGAAGCCTCAAGATCTGGCTCGAGTGGATGCGAGGATTCGTGAAGCGCTTCCAGAAGAAGATGACATCTGGCAAATCAACACCGCCGTGTATGACGCTGCTCTTGTGCTTTCCCGTGCGGATACGCAGGATAATGCGTCTCCGACTGGAAAGCATGATAGACGCATACAGAAGATGGAAGCAAAAATCAAGTCGGCGAGACAACACGCATCCCGTATCCAATGTGTGATGGACTACGTAGTGGCCAATAGGACATTTACGCGAACGGTGCGGCGAATCGCAACTAAGTTGCGACGAGTCCATCACACATTGAATCAAGGAGTGCTGTTAACCATCAAACAACACTGTCTTGATAGGATACGAATGCTAGTGGCTGCCAAAAAGTCACTAGTACGGCGACGGAGGAATCGCGGAAAACAAACAGTTCCGCAGAAACCCTCTCGCTTATTCCAGAAACCGCCGCTTGTTGTGGAAAACCCGCCGACCGCTGATCAGGTGGAAAACTCTGGAAGGAGATTTACGAATATCCGCAGCCACTCAATATAGACACTCCAGCCCTGACGCAGTTTGGAGCCTTCTGTAGGAGGTTCCAGCAGCCTCATCCCGATGAACTGCGCCAACCGATAACCCGGAAGAAGTTCGGAAAGCTCTACGGGCTCGAAGAACTTTGCTTGCTCAGGCCCAGACATGTTGAGCAACCTGTGGTGGAAAAAGTTTTCTAGTACCCACCACCACTTGAGCCAGAGTTTTCAACTCGTGGCTTAGTGGAGAGCAGCAGATTCAGCTGGTTTGTCGAGGGCGAACCGTGCTAATCCCAAAACGGAGATTTGTCTGATCCCAAAATTACAGACCGATAACATGCTTGAACACGTGTTACAAATT
>JAFIRS010008839.1:0-14156 GCA_018342105.1 Gonioctena quinquepunctata | reverse complement strand
ATACTTTGCCTTGGTTGAAGTCACCTGCGATACGGGTTATTAGGATGGGGTGGCCAACTGATACCCCCTTTGAACTCTCTGGAAGTAGTACAGAGAAGGATCCTTAGAATCATTACCTCAAGAGAACCAACATATCCAACTGATGAACTTTATAAAGATGCCAAAATATTCGATGTCCGACAGTTGTATTAATTTATGGCCTACTGGAAATATCATCAAACCAAACATATAGCACAGATTCCATCACATAATTACAACACACGACAACGACATCCTTCCTTGTTCCACAAATGACAAAATCACTTCACAACGAGCATATCCCTACATTGCTCCAAAATATATAATTCAGTTACCTGAGAATTTGAAAAATATTAGTTCTGTAGCAAATTTCAAAACAACTCAAATCTCACATATTCAGCAAACCTAGAAAGATTATACATATCACCATCGTTTCTTAAATATATTCAAAGTATACGCAAACTAAGACTTATTCACTGATTTCAACGTTGTCGATATAGAATAATTAGAGCGTATAAGTCATTCCAAATTTGTTTTCCTAAATCCACGGGTTGTAATTTTATTACTCCAACGATACTCTCTAGTAATGTACTTGTACTCTTATAATTTTATGTACTTCTATTATTCTTATGTACTTTTAGTATTTTAACGATTTCTGTATCGAATCTCTTAAACCACACGTTTGTAAAAAAAATAAAAATAAATAAAAAAAAAAAAGATAGAACAGGAAAAAAAAAATAAAAAATTTCCAATACACTTCCAGTCATATACTTGTATTTTATAATTTTATGTAATTTTATTATCTTATGTACCTCTACTATTTTAACGATTTCTGCATATTATGTACTACGTATAATTTATTTGATATTTATTGTTTTCATCTCAAAACAAGTGTTAAATCACTTACTGAGTACTCACATTTATTCACAGTTAATTGTCATTTTATCTCTTGTAATCCACATTTTTAATTTACCTTTGAATAAATGTATTATTATTCTCCATACGAACACAAGGCATCCCCATAAGTTCTGCAGACGACATTGTCTTATTTTATGAAAGTAACACATGGGACGATCTTGAAAATGAAATAGAAACTGATTTTAGTAACATCAAAAAATGGTTCGATGATAGACTCCTATCAATTAATCTCAATAAAACTAACTATTTGCCGTTCTGTAGCTTATCTACAAACCTCCCAACATTAGAAAATATATCACTAGAAGTAGACCTCGAAATCTCGCGTTAGATACTTAGGTATAATAATGGACAGCCACCTCAGATGGGACGTCCATATAAACTATCTTTTCAAAAAATTACGTAGTGTTCTATATAGATTCAAACAGGTTGCAAATATACTCAACTTCAAACAAAACAAAATTCTTTATCTCAGTTTAGTTGGATCACATCTAGACTATGGTATCATAGGATGGGGTGGAGTATCAAAAACTTACCTGAAATCACTTGAAATCATACGAAAGGAATTTTGAAACAAATAATGTATAGAAGTAACCGATACCCAAGTGAAGAGCTGTACGAAGAGACACAGACCTATGATTCAAGGAAACTAATTTTTTTTAAATTAGGACAAACACAATATTTGCATAAGAACAAGCTTCTAAATCATGAGACTCGACAGAAAAATTAATATATACTCCCATCCATGAATAAATCAATCGGACAGAGTTGTTACCAATATCTGGGACTGAAAGTATTCAATTGCATACCTGAAAATATTAAAAACGAACCCACAATCCAACGCTTCAATAAATCCTTCAAGGAATACATCAGAGAATTACCATCCATGTACATAAAATCAATAATAGAAAATTGAAAGAATTTAATTTTACCCTATACCATACTGTCCAATAGCATAAAATTATAAAAAATTGAATTACCGATAAATAAAACGAATGATATAATTGTTTAAAATATGATGGCTACAAATTGTTTGCTAATTGACATAAACTATTGTAGCCTAAATATTCATTTATAATTGTTAGGATGTTGAGTTATGTTTAGGTAATATTTTTAGATATTTTTTATTTTTATTTTATTTAGTTTTTGTTTGGGAAATACTTCAGGATACTAACCTACTACTACTAACCTTTTTCCGCACTACACACAGGTATATATGTGTATCCTGATATACATAATATACTTCGTAGATTAAGATATATGTATTTACCATTCTATTTCTTTAAACAATATGAAGTCATTTTCAGATCTTGTGAATGAATTGTTTATCATTTATTATGTTATATAGGGGGTAGGTAATTCATAGTGAATAACCCCTACCACAACCTATTCAGCGTTGATGAAGAAATTTAAAAAATTCGAAACGTTAGCAACAATGAATTAAAGTCTTATTCGTTAGTCCCCAACACCCACTATACCCAACCAATCAGATACTTCTCAAGGTTAGTATATAATTCAGTTTTTCGTTGTATTATCTGGGACCGACATGTGATTCAAATGATTTCGAAGTCTCGAAATATTCCTTAATAACATTTTTCGTTCGAGCGTATCACCTAGCCAGCAGACTATGCTGATTGAATCAGTTCATCCACAAAATCTTTAATTTTTTTTAAAACCTCTCATACTTTATGCGTATAAAAACCCAACGACATTCAGTGATCTCGAAGGGACTCCGCCGCTTTATCTGGAAATCTAATCATCTAGAGGATTACTTACATTTCACGCTACACGAAACTTGAAGGGTAGTTCACTATGGACCAGCACCTTTCAAAAATTAGTTCGGAGTGATTGTGAACTTCTGATGTTGGTATCGACTGGTTCTCGGATGTAAAGGTTGAATAGAGTCAGGGATTTTCTTCACCTTTCCTTCATTATATATGTGATTACTTGATGGCGCAAACTGTCCACTCGTAGGTTATATAAACACCTTTTTCATTCGCTTGTTGGATTGAAAAACGTCCCCGAGATATTGGAACATTCACAAAATTATTCCAATTGGCTATACAGAAAATTTAACTTGTAGATTATATTAATAATTATTTAATCAACCAGTGTTTCGATGGTGGCGATTAATGATGATTGATCGCCATTTTAATATACGAGTTGATTACAAAAATTTTCCGTTGACCTCATTCCTGGGGGTCAACGTGAAATTTCAAATAAAAATTTTGTTCAACTAGGAAAAATTTACAATATTTGGATTTGAAAATACATACGTATGACAGCGCGAAGGTTATATGATTTGGAATTTGAATAATATTTGGATTCGTGTACGTTTAGTGGCATATGCCATAATGATGCATCAATAGGGAGATCGACCATCAAGAGATTATTAATGGTCGATTTCGTGAATGTTAAGCTGCATATATCACAATCACGAATCAATAGAGGAATTAAACGTTAATAGGGGTCATTAACGATCGATTCCGTGTAGATAATAGTAGTTTATGTAATAACTACGCAAAGTGAGGCGAATCCGAATGTGAATATGAAGACGATGTCCGCTAAAGCCAAAGGCGTACGTGTTGCATACAACATTTTATACAAGACTGCGCGACGCAAATTGCGGTAATGTGTTTATCAGCCTATGTTTGTTCTTTGTAGCGCTCTAGAGACCAAACGCGTAGGTCGTACAAAAAAGTACTTTTCCGCACTAGTACTTCCGCGAAATTAAACTTCCCATACCCATAGCAACGGCCGCCATTCCAAACGTCACTTCCAACTTAGGTATTTCTGACGTTCTGTTTGTTACACCAATCTTTAAACTCGCTGTAACATTTTTCGTACTGCTGTTTAGATTTTTCAGGTATTAGAACGGAAAACGCCAAGTTTACAATACTTTTGGGCTCTGGAGGACTGCAAAATACTAAAATATCCTTCTGAAAATAGACCTTACAATACCAGACAGAGCTGCAATATTCACCTGCCAATACCTAAACTAAATTCAACAAAACACTCTAATATGTATGAAGGGAAGAGAATAGTCAATCACTTGCCACAGTTCATTGAAAACATATCAGATCATGAACTCTTCAGAAGATCAGTTGGAAATATGTTTCTGGAAAAGGCTTTTTATAGCCTGCAGGAATATCACGTGACATGTCTCAAATACCGTAAAGTGATGCTAACATTATGTAAACACTTTTGTTTTGTTTTTTTTATCTCTCTCTCTGTCTCTCTTTTGTGTTTTATCTGCTACAATACTAGTTTTAACATGTATGACGGTGCATATATATTTGAGAATACATATGTTATTTGCTTGACGAAATTTAGTAAAAATGTATATAGAAAGGCAGATCTACAACACTCTGTGGAAATTCAAACACTTCATTCCAGACAACGAACAATCACATCTAACGTCACACTACAGCAAACCACCGCATCTCTACGGGCTTCCAGAAATCCACAAACCAGACATGCCACTGAGACCGATCACCAGCTCACGGAACTCACCAACCTACAAGTTATCGAAATACCTCCTACCGATACCACAACCCTTACAAGGAAATAGCAGTTCATACGTCGAAAATTCCGAGCACTTCGTTGACACCATCACAGATATTGAATTTGGACCAGAAGATCGTTTCATCAGCTTCGACGTGGAGAGCCTTTACACCAATGTCCCTATAGAGGAATCTCTCAGTATCATAAAAAGGAAACTCGAAGAGGATGACCAGCTGCACGAGAGGACTGACTTTCCTACCCACGCAATATTGGAATTACTGCAGTGCTGCCTACAGAACTCATATTTCCAGGAAAAGGACCGATTCTTCTCTAAAGTCGACGGACTCCCGATGGGATCTTTCCTTTCTCCAATCATCGTCAACATATACATGGAGTGGTTCGAGGAATTGGCTATACGGGAGGCAGAGTACAAACCAAAGCTGTGGTTGAGGTACGTGGATGACACCTTCAATATATGGAATCACGGAGACAAACATCTCCAGGGATTCGATCAAATTCACGATGGAAATGGAAACCAACAGTGCCTTACATTTTCTCGATGTGAACGTTGGGAGGATAGGCAACGAAATTTGCACCTCCGTCTACAGAAAGAAGACACATACGAGGCAGTACCTCAGTTACAGCTCCATACATCCGAGTTCGACGAAGAGAGGGATCGTGAGAACATTGGTAGAGAGAGCGACGCACATATGCAACGACGTGGAGTCACTAGATGCCGAAGTGAACCACATCAGAGAGGACCTCCACCGGAATGGATATCCCAAGAAACTCCTAGAAGAAGTATTGAAACAACTCCGGAGAACGAAGACATCTGAAGAGCAACAACAAAGCACAGTGATCTGCCTTCCGTATATCAGAGGTGTCTCCGAGAAGATCAGAAGGATCGGAAACAAGTTCAACATCAAGAGCTGCTTCCAATCCGGCAGTACTTCACGGAGTTTCCTGACCAAGACCAAATCTGACAACAAAAATGAAATCAGTAAGCATTGCATTCATGAACTTCCATGTGAATGCCTGGACTGAGCACCATCGAGTTCTATGGGACGACGCAAGTGTTCTCAATAGAGAGGAGCATTGGTTCAAACGAAAGTTCAAAGAGGCCGCCTACATCGAAGCCAATAACGCCTTTAGTCAACCAAGCGTTGAGATCAAGAACGTATGGAAACCCCTGATTGCTCTTTCTGGCGGGCTGCAGAGGCGCAAAACCTCACGCACCACCACACCGCGCGAAATTACACGCACCGCTGCACATGGCGGAATTGCACGCATCATTGCGCCGACAGTCATATAAATTGGTAAGTAGCACCTAAACTTGTCAGTATCCACCTGAAGACGATTGCAGATACAAGCATTCGAAACGTCGTGAAAACCTTCTAAATACATTAAGACGATGGACGTCCGAAACGATAGTAATCTAGTATATATGTGTTGCAATTGCTTTTATAGTATGCAAGGTTATTATAATTATTTATTTCTTAATTATTTTTTGTTTTGTCTATATATTCATATCTATCTGTTTTATATCCAATCAATTTCAATACCCATATGTTCTATCAATTCTTTCATTAATAACTATATTTTTTATCTTACTTTGTCAATGAGAAATTCTTGGACAATAAAGTATATATCTATCAGTATCAGACATATTTGCGTTTTGTCAAGAACTGTTGAAATATTTTCTATATATTCAAATATATCATTTCCATGTCTTTGTTAATCAAATTGAACTGTTGATTTTAAAGCCATAATATATCCATTTGTTTATCTAGTTTAATAATTTTGGGGATTGCACGAAAAACAGTGTGTATACGAACTTTTAGCCAACTCAAGTTACTTTTCTTTCGTAGCGAAAAAGGTATTTAACTGACTTGGCATACAAATAACTATTATATTTGCTTGTCGGATTGATGAACGTCCTCGAATTATGGAAACATATACTTATTCATATCGTCCACCAACGTTTGATATATCAAATATTCTTGAGTTCAGAACAGATTTTAAAAGCTACAAATATATATTTTTCAAAATAATTACAGAATTATCTCCTATCCGTATGTGTTCATTGAGTTCGTTAGCGAATGGTGAATGATCTGATACTGAAATATAATCAGAAAACCGCTGAAAAAGCCTTTCTTGTCGTGATTTTCAAATGATAATTTCCCTCCGTCTCACGAACATGCTGAAAGTTTAAATTCTCTCGCATCTCATCTGTACAATTATTTCAGGCTCCGCTTTCATCCAGAGCCGGACCGAAATAAAAATATTTGTTTTACAAAAAAAATCATTGGGAATGGAGGAAAGCTATAGGTAGCATTTCGAAGAGAAAGGGCCAGTGAACTCTGCACTATGTTTTATTAAAGTATGTTTTTTTATAAAATAAAAAAATCTAGAATTGTTGTCAATAAAATTCGATATTTGGAAACTGTTACTCAAATTGGTAGTAATGATGTGCATAATATTTCAGAGTGCCAAATTAGTAATCTGAAGCACTCGTGATTGAGAAACGAGTACCGGCCAGGGTTTTGTGCTTCAGATCCATGTGCATTATTCAATATGATGGTGCCTGGAACTCAACGAGTTTCCGAAGAGCAATGGGTCTTCACTGTATACCCAAGCATATGCAAATGACTTAAAAATGTTTGCTCAAGACCAACCATTAAACCTAAGCTCTTGGCAGAGCAGAACGGTAGTGTCCGCCGGAGGGTTGAGATCAATCCAGAAAAAGTGGACGTAGTACTTTCCACCAAGAAACGCAAAATATGAACCAAATACCTTGGTGTCATCATAGACTCCAATATAATCTGGAACGAGCAGGTGACAATTTTTTACGAAGGAGGCTGTCTACTCCTATCAGGCATGCAGAAGGGCCTTTGGCAATACGTAGGGCCTGATACCTAGAGCCCCAGCTGTATAATCACAGAATAATGCTGCAACTGCTTCTCCATTAGTCATATAGGTGTTTTGTAGCAATGAGCAAATTGCATCATTTGTTTTTCAGAGTTTTGGAATCCAAGTTGGGAATGGCATATTATATCATTTTTTGTCAGATGTATCATTATCCTTCTTAATTAGTTTTTCCATGATTTTGGATAATAATAATAATAATAATATATGTTTATTCATCATAATAATAATACATTATATATACTTATACAAGTGTGCTTGTGAATAAACAGGTGGGTCACAGAAGTAGTATTTACTACTTGTGTATGTGATTTCCATAGTAGAATTATTACATTAAAATGGGTAAAATTTGTATTTTTTTTGTTTTTTTTTTAATGGTAAAAATGGTAGAAAATTGTGGGTTTGCCACATCCATCATAAGTGGGCTCTTCTCATTGAGATTTTACATATATTAGAGGGTAAGTCACAATCGGGGTAATTTTCTAGTCACAATCGGAGTAATTTTCCAGTCACAATTGGGGTAATTTTCCAGTACTAATAAAGATGAGTTATGAAATATACATGATGAGTATACACATTGATATACACAAATACACTAATATGCACTCATACATATACACACTTATATACATCATAAATTGCTCAGTTATATGTGTTTATCTTTGGTTAACAATTTCGGTAAATATAAGTCTATCTTTGGCAATCAATTTTTTCAATTCGTTTTTAGACGTTCGGTAGTTTTTTATATCTTTCAATTCGTTTGGTAATAAAGCATAGATTCTGGGTGCTAAATAATTGGTATTCCATTGTCCGATAGTTTTTCGCAACGTGGGAAGAAAATTTTATAAATTTTTCGAGTATTGTAGGGGTGTTTATGTAGAGTGAGTTCAATTTTTCCCAGTTCTACGAATATGATTATTTTTTGACAAAAAATCTGTCTCACATCTTTTATTTGGGATTCGCTGTATAGTTTGTGGGAAAAGATGCCTTTTTACCGTATATTATTTTTAATATCCATTTTTGTAAAACATGTACTTCATTTAGAAAACAGTCATCAACTCCACCCCAACCTAATATTCCATATGATAGTATAGACTCTATTAGAGAAGAATAATAAGATTGACAAAAATAATAAGATTGACAATAATGAAATTTGGCGAAAATTTGAGGGGTTTGTACACGTTACCGCATTTATGCAAAAGGATCACAATTGCTTTTTTCAGGCAGGAAGGCAGGGTGAGAGCACTCCCACTCTGAAGGATCTATTGATCACTTCCACTAGAATGAAAAGAACATAGTCAGGTAGATTTTGAAGAAACATAATCCGTCAATACCTGATGAGTTACTATTTGTCATTTCATTGAGACATCTTTAGCTCATATATGTCAATGTCTTGAAGGTGAAAGTTTTCTACAATGCCAACATACTTAGGTATTTAAAACTTTCAAGACATTTTTTGTGGTAACTATAAGTACATAATAAATAAGTATCCCAATCAATAATCATCACCCGGGGTTGTGAGAGAATGTTTGATGATAATAGAAAAACGTCAACATGTATACGGGATTGATTGAATTTGAAGAAGATTTGTTGGTTTGTATGGTAGTTTTAGAACCTCAATAACCACGTTCAACTCAATGTTGTTGAATTTGAAAGTAATATTTTTGTCAGAGAAATAGGTGAATCTAAGCTTATTGATGTTGTTCTGCGACAATGTTTGATATTTATTCATCCTATGATTTGAGTTCCATCAGGATTTTTTATATAATTGGATTCCATACATTTTTGGTTATGACAAGATTGAATTGCCATATTTTGAATTGAGTAAAAGCTTATATAAATTAGTGCAGGTTCCGAAACACCAGTCCACTACTGGAGGATTTTTTAGTGTCATCAATGATCAAAAATAGAAACAGGGTTGATACTGTCGTCACCGCGGTTTTAATGTGTTTGTTAACGGTTAAGAAACTTGCCGGAACTATTAAAACACCCATTTTATGTGGCAACTGTGCGAGAGGGCTATTGGATTTACGATAGGGCGATTATAAGTGGTGTAAAAAATATTAGGAACACTCATCTTTATGATATGATACAGCAGTTCTGAAATAGATTATCATGTCGCGAAAAACTGTATTTTATGATTGATGTGTTTTGATTTCAGCTCGAAGAAAGTTTGATTGGTTCAATAAATTCATCCAATTCGACTATTTACTGTAACTCATGTCAACAAATCGTTTCAAATGAGAACAATATAACGTAATGGCAATCAACAGAACAGTACCTTTAAGAATAAAATTGTTGATACACAGTCTTTCTATTCAAAAGTAAACTATGATAATTGATAAAGTGCAAATCCAGAAGGATATTTCAGATGGATTTGCATGACGGATAAATAATAAAAATACTTGGATATCTCGATCAATTAAGCGAAATTCATTATCATATCCAATATTTATCCAAATCCTTGAAATTTAAATTCGACAACAGTTCCTAAACGCTATCACTGATTCATGAGGAATCCAATCGGAAACTAAATTAAAATATAAAAAAAAGTGGTTGTACTTTTCAAATATTCAAATATAAAAAACAGATAACTGTAAAGAGAAAAACTAGATCGATAATCCATAGAATTTCGTTTCGGCCATGTAGAAAGCACCATGCATCAATGTTTTTTCGATCAATATTGACTTAAAATAATAATAAAATAAATAATAGCTCAAAAAAACTAAAAAACACGCTTTTTATAAAAAACCGAACTGAAAAATAAATAAATAATAGTTTAAAAAAACTAAAATACACGCTTTATAGAAAACCAAACTAAAAAAATTGAAAATAAATTTTAAAAATTTGAATTAAGAATACCTAGTGTGAAAATGTTTAATAAATATAAATTAATAATAATCTAAATGAGAAAAATATTTATTTCATTTAGAAAAAGCGTGGGGTGTTTAATCTTAATCTTGAATAAAATATTTTTTTTCTTATTAACATTATTATTAATTTATATTATTATTTTTTTTACACTATTTCAATTCAAATTCATTAAAATTTATTTCATTTTTTCAGTTTGGTTTTCTATAAAAGCGTTTCTTTAGTTTTTTTAAACTATTATTTATAATTTTTTGTTGGTTTTTTTTAAAAAGCGTGTTCTTTAGTTTTTTTAAACTATTATTTATTTTATACTCTTCAGTTTGGTTTATTTATAAAAGCGTGTTTTTTTAATTTTTTCAAACTATTAATTGTTCTAATCTACTCCTAATTCCGTGATAACTATTAGTAACTGTAATTATTTTCCAAATCATTAATGTGTACAGCTGTATTGATAGTCAAATCTAGATTTTAGAAGTCATTCAAAGATTTCAACGTTGTCAATATATACAATGAGCCGCCATCATGAATTTCTCAATTTTCACGAAAGAATCATAATATTCGACTCCAAAAACCCCCACATACCAATTTTGAATAGAATCGGACCATAATCACAAAACTCGTCCACCATTTTGTAGCCGCCATCTTGAATTTTTCAATTTTGACAAAAAAATCATAATCTCCGACCACGAAAACCCTCAGATACCAATTTTGAAGCGAATCGGACCATAATCACAAAACTCGTCCGCCATATTGGAGCCGCCATTTTGTTTTCGTTTTTAACACGAAAGGTTCTCAATGCATTGTCACCGGAATTATGAACACCTGCCAAATTTCAAACGGTGACGTTAGGAAAAGGTATAATTGATCTTGATGGACACTGATAGTACATGAGATTCCTTACCTTCATAATCCATTCCCACAACAACTAACATTAAATTCTGGAAAAACGCGGTATCTTCAGAACGCAGTGAAACCTGTGTCTTCGATAGCTCAGATGGTTAGAGTATGGACTTGAAATCCAAAGGTCGCAGGTTCGATTCCTGCTCGATAATGTTTTTTTTATTTGAAAATTTGTCTGCACTGCCACAATTTTAATTTACCCTGAGAAATTCCGGCCTCAATTTCTTTCGAGTCCGAGAGAAAATTGTCAACCTTGGTCTGAAATATCCTACCCATGAGGAACGACCTTATCCACTTCACCAGGCTCAAAGGCAAGTGAAAATCAAATAATTTGCAGAGCAAACCTCCCTGCCATACTCTGTCAAATGCTTTACTTATGTCTATAGGACAATATGAGTACTATTGTTGGTGTTTAGTGAAGTTATTGTATTTTTCACCAGTCTCAAAACCTGTAGCTCGAACATTTCTGTCCTCCACTTCATCGTCAAGCCTTTCGAGAACGATTTTTTCAGCTAACACAGAAGGTCGGGTTCTGATCTTCTTTCGGGGTCATGACCACGATGGCATGCTTCCACCTTCGAGGATTTTATTTAAGGCGCAGTGAATTGTTTATGACATGCAATAATGACTGCACCTGGTTGTCCGGAAAATTCTGAATCATACAATCGGAAATTCCGTCACAACCAGGGTTTTTTTAGGAATTTAATCCTTTGATATGCGCCTTAAGTTCATCCAACGAAACTGGACGAATGATATCACGATCACGTTCTCTTAGGGCATGTATTCAGTGACTAACTGACAATTACAGATTTTCATAACATCAAAATGTGATTTGTGTTCCATAGACACCTTGATAAATTATTGGTATTCAACCGAGAATATACTTGAATTTTTTTCAACTACATTATTGTGTTCGTATTGGTTATACACGGAAAACGTTGATATGTATGGATACTCTATCGATGGTACTTTCGAAAGACGTACCATTATGGTACCTACCATTTGATAAAATGAAGTTTCAGTAAAACATACGTTTTGTTCTACTTTTTTGTCACGTATTTTGAACCACAATACTATTTTAACCGAAAAAGCGATAGTGCACTATTATTTTGATTATTTCATGTCTCTCTAGATCGCAAAATGAAATGGGTGTTCTGGCAAATGAAATATCAACTATAATTATCATTGGATTCAGATAATTACGAAGATTTCAAAAATGTAATAATATACAGGGTGTGCCATTTGAAAATCGAAAGTTGATGTCATTTCCGGAAAAAACAGTATGTCAAAAGTGCCGTCCAGTGACCATATTCAATGTTCCAAATTTCAGAAATATAGTAAGAGAAACCAAGGAGAAAAGGGGGTATACCATGAGCCTGTGTCACACGGTATATTACAACGTGAAATGTGATGCAATGTGTTTGATAGAAATTGGCTGCCAATTTTCTCAAATAGTCAAATTCATGCAGCACGTAAAATATTTCATTAACGACAGTCGATTAACAAGCATTTTTGTTATTTTTTATTCTTAAAGAAGTCGTTTCATCTTGAACAATACTTTGTCTCAAAGACCGTTTACTTTCGAAATTTCCTAATTATGAATAAGAGTTTCATTATTCGCCTCTGATGAATCTGTTCCAATAGAAACATTTCAAAAGAAAATTGAATGCTTTGCATTTACAGTCGTACTTCTACATAAAAGAAGTTGATGAATAAAATGAGTCGAGGAAAAATCGGGTTTCTAGATTCAAGTGGATTCGATGAAGTTTCGTTGGGATGGGCACAAACTGAAGAATAATGTGCTTCGAATGAATGCTTCGTTAGACGTTCTCATCAATTATATTCAGAAAAATGGGATGAACCTGAAATTAGAGGTGAATTGATATAGTTTTTTTTTGTGACAACAGGATGTTAACAGCACATGTGAAATGGATTATTATATGATCCCACATTCACAGCTGCGGATCGTCTATATTTTCCAATTTTTCCGGTACAATCAACTCAATGTAAAAGACCCATAGCACCAAACAGCGTCTTGATCCTGATACGCTGTTTGTATGGACAATTTTGTATTTGGTGCAAATTTGTCATTTTTAATGGCAGAGCGGTTTCGACCTATATGGTCATCTTCAGTGCTTACCTGCAAACTAACTGAATGATGTTTGAATGTTATTAGGTGGTTATTTCAACTAATTGTCAAAGTATCAGTTACTCGTCAGGCAGAAAATTGTGACAAACAGTGTAAAACATATATTATTTGTTTAAATGAAACATATTTATCAACTGCCAGCGATTTTCAATTTGTCGAACCTAAAATTAACACATAATAGAAAAAAAGAAGATTGATAAAAAGAGAAATGGAGTAAACTAGTGAACAGAAGTTAGCCTGCAAAGAACCCCGCATCAAAAACATGGGAAAATGGCTCTTAGCCAATTATGAATTTTTTTAAGGATATTGTAGTATAAGTCACTAGAAGTTACACGTGCAAGTTTAAATTAGTTTCTATGTCTAGTTTCGGACATATGAATTTTTGAATATCATAAAAATGGCTGTTTTACTAAAACACAGTAAGGTTCACTTATCCAAAAGTATTACTTTTCAGATGATTAGCAATTGAATAATACCATTGCTCATTCAAAGGACATGTCAGTCAGTCGGTCGTTACGACAAAAGAAGCCGCCTATTATACAGGTTGGGTTTCACCAATCTTCATCATGGTCTCATGGTCTCATTAGTAAGACTGAGCATTTTTCATTGAAAATATCTTCATTGGGAGTCTTTTCCTATAAAAATGATATTTTCTTCAAAAGTTTTAACTTTCTTTCAAAACACTTATTGTTTAAAAAATATTAGTTTATTATACTCCATGTTAATAATAATAGTCACTTAAAACAGCCTTTTTGAGACAATAAATCCGCTTGAAGCCAAAACTACTTGAAGGAGACCTAAGGTAATTGCTTAATATGATTAGCTACAAAAAGCTACAATCATATTTTATACGTGGGATGTTTACAAATATAAC
>JAFIRS010008838.1:0-14157 GCA_018342105.1 Gonioctena quinquepunctata | reverse complement strand
CTTGTGAATGTATTCTTCATGATAATTCATTGATTGGAATGTGAAAATTTAGCAATACTATCATTTCAGGATTCCTTCCTTATTTTTGGTATCTACTATTATTGTCCGGATGGTTATGCACTTTTCCAATTGAAGCGTATAATATTTGGTGTCAACTTGCAATTGTTTCGAGAAGGGGTTATTCCGAGGAAGGATTCTAAACCGGTTATGCAAATTAGAATCTCAACCGGTTATACCGTTACTTCACCTATCATTCACCCTGGTAAACCGGTTATGGATTTCAGGAAGGATTCTAAACCGGTTATACCGGTTATGCTAATTAGGAGCCTTCTGGTCTGTCATATCATCTCTACTTTGATTGTATGTTGTGCTCTTCACTTTTATGGGCAAGGTTGCTATCAAAAATCGGTAGGACAGGATATTAGTATTCCAATGTGCCAAGCATCTGTTAGTAATTACATAGAACTGGTGACAAATATATTAAACGATAATTTTGGACATGTTATTTTTCATTCCCACAAACACATAGGGAAAAAGCTTTACAAAAGGAAATGTTCATGAGAAGGCCTAATGGGTTTCCTGGGATCATTGGAGCAATAGATTGCACGCAAATAAGAATTCACTCGCCAAAAATTGAGCATGAACAATATCCAGGAATATTATTTTACAATAAAAAAATTCTACAGTATAAATACCCAATGTATTGTTGGTGCCAATTTGAAGCTGTTGGCGATAAATGCTGTTATCCAGGTTCAGTTCATGATAGTGCAATTTGGTAAACAGGTTTAATAAGACAGCATTTACAAAATTGTTTTGATAATGGTGATGGAAGTTCTTGGAACCATGGTTGATGACACCAGTTGGAGGAATAAATCATGACATACACGTGACCAATTATAATAGAGCTCATAGATCAGTCAGAAATATTGTGGAAAGATTCAATGGCTTATTTAAATCCAAATTTAGGTGTTGTTTTGCAGAAAGGGCATTGCATTATGAGCCAGAAAAGGCCGCAAGAATAATCAACGCCTGTGCAATACTATATAATATTTGCATTGATCGAAGAGATTACGAAGAAAATATGTATGAAGATAATGTAAATAATGGCATCCATCATAATGCTCATATTCTCCTGAATGAAGGCTTGCTGATTCGTGAACGAATAATCAATAATTATTTTTAGGTTTTGTCATTTTTTATTTCAATAAAATTACATATTCAAGTATGTTATATTTCCTGAAAGTCTAACTGAAGCATCTGCAAGAGTCTGAACAGCTTCTACCACATTTCCAAAAGACCTTTTTATCCTGTATCCTGAATGGTATACATTCAAATTTTTTTTTTTTCAGATTCGGTTTTTCGATTTTTTTTCACGGAACGAAATTCAATTTGTGGTTTGATACTTTTGGCTGGCTCCTGAAAATTGGGAGAGTTGAAAATTATGGCTCTGTAAATCTGTTTGAGTGAACAGTTTAAAATGGATAATTTTCTTCGAAACTATCAAACTAATTTTATCCTCTTAGAGTGTTCATTACTGTTTTGAAAAATAATTCATTCTTTAAATTGGCATACATAAAAAATCATAGCAATTTCAATATTATTGGTTTTGGATCGACTGGATTGAAGTAATTTTTTTAAGATCACAGTAATTCCGTGGTATCATTTTCCATCCTTTTAAAATTTCTAATGATTTGCAATATACTCGTTTTTCTGAGATATGGTATAACCATAGAGAAACTAAAAATAAAGAGAGTTGTCAAACCTGCAGTAAAAGTTGGCACCACGTTTAGACAGTGGCGACATATTTCGCAACTGGCCGAACTAAGTACAGTTGGTTAAACCGATTGAGATAAGGCGGGTTTTTCAAATGTGTTACTTTTATATGATTGATATGGTATATATTTTATAAGTGATCGATTTGCCATTCTTGTATTACATATGAATGGTTGTATCATATAAAATACAGGAACGGCAAATCGATCACTAATAAAATATATACAGTAATCGATTCGTAGAATATGTTAGTTCGTTCGTGGTTAACATAAAGTTTCAAAGTAAATCTTTATTTCATGATATCAAGAACAAAATTAAACATCTTATAAAACAAGAATAATAAGTTGGACACTATAAAAATACATTTTATTGTATCTAGGACAATGTACAACTACAGACAAAACAATAATAAAACTCCGAAAAACAACAAAATTAAAAATATTCTTTAGTCGCTTATCATCAAATCAACCAAAATTAAAACATATTACATTTACAACAAACCTTCAATAATTTTGTTAATTTATTAGCACAAAGGAGACCATGTACTTCGTACTTCCTCAAATGGTGATAGGAAATGAAAACTGATGGATGGAAATAAATACCTGTTTGTGAAAAAAATTCTGCAACTGATGGATGGAAATAAGTATCAGTTTGTGAAAAGCAGCTTATATTTTACCTTGTGAAAGAATATTTCGAGGAATTTCAGCGTCAACTCGAATAACAAAACATTCCATTTTCGACGTTGGGTTCATAATTCAAGTCCATGGTATAATTTCTATAATTGATTTTTCGATGACAATTAACAATAGAATTATTCTGAAATTATTACGTGGTTTGTCATTTTCTGACAAATGTCGAAATTGGAAAATTATCATGTCGCCAGTCGTCTGTTGATTGCGGGCAGCGCCTCCATGCGCGACTGGCCGTACCAAAAACTTGGTGGTCAAGATCGCCAATGTTTCAAACAGTCTCTTTATTTTTAATTTGTCTATGGGTATAACCTTTAAAAGTCATTCCCTGGTGATATAAATATACCTTGAAATTGGATGACTGCTGTTGGATCTCGATTAATCCCAACTCTCTCACTTTCATTCCCTCTACATATATTTCCAAAATTTTTTTTCCAATACTGTTAATACCAAATTTTTTTTAGTCTAGATAATTTTCCTAGCTTTCCTCTTTACCAAACTTGTCCAGTTCCAGAAACACTTATATGAAATGAAAGTGGTTAAGATCTTTTCGAAACACCAAATGTTAATCAACTTATGATTAAGGGCAACTGCTAATAGCAAAGGGTATAGGATTTTTTTTTTTCAGTTAAAGAGGTCACAGCTTTCACGCTGGATATATGTATTATTAGTAACAAGAGTGAATCTATTACCTTTTGAATGTTTATAGAATTGTTTTTTATATATATATATATATATATATATATATATATATATATATATGTATATATATATAATTTTAGTAATGTTCTTTACTCATGAACATACCTTTTGCCATTGCTTCACACTTTTGACTGACCCTCCACTTGTATTTAATTGAACACATAGAACTTCAAAATCATCTCGTTTTTGAGTTAAGTAATTTATATACATTTCATACTGCAAGTACCCAACATGATTAGAATCTTAAAAAAGTATAATAAAACTCAAAGTCTTCTTAGGTAAAAAAATATAATTTCATCAAAATTAAAATATTTTTACGATAAATAAAAAAATCTGGACTTTTATTCCCAAACATGTAATATTTCATTATGTAGGCTTTTCATCTCCCAAAAAATAAATTGACAAAATAATTCTATTTTAACATTTGTATAATTATGGCATATCTTATATATTGCAGTTGGTTTCTTCCAATTTATTCTCGCAGATATCACAGTATCTGTTTATGGCCTTTGCAACTTCTAATATAGCATTTTTTTTTATGTTCTGGTTCCCACGAAAAGGGATATCCTGTAATGTTCAGAGAACATCCTGGGAACCGAGGGAAAGAAGGTAGGAGTTGGTGTTCTTCTTAAATTTCTGGAGGTTGTATGCCTCGGGGAACACCTCCCTAGGCAATGAGTTCCAAAGCCTCGCTGTTCGTTGGATGAACGAGTCTTTGGAAAGTGATGTTCTGCAGGTCTCCAAAGTGACCACGAAGGGGTGTGATGACTGAACTTGACGGGTTAGTCTCGAAGAGACTGCCAAAGCAGGAACGATTGTTGATATTTCAGAAGAGCATCGCCCATGAAAATATCTATAAAATAGAGACAAATCGCCAACTTTTCTACGGTGTTCCAGACAAGTGAGCGAGTGATTAAGGTCTTCAGCCTGCTCACCACTTGCCTCTTAGTACGCCTTTGTCAGAACATCATTTGTCGTTTTTCGGGTACCTGGAGAAAAAAATACATTTCTTTCTCCAAATGTCATAAATGCATGACATGTCGTAAAAGTGAGCTTTGGTGGCTCGCATGGTTGGCGGTCCCCCTATGGGTCGTCCTCAATCTCCATGCTCGCCACAAAGAAGGTCACTTGTACTCCTAAGAGGACAATATCAGTAAAGCAGTAATTTTAGTGCCTCTATGCAGATATTAAAATAACATTTATGGCTTAAGATGCTAACACAAGCACATGAACTAATTTCACAATTAGCAAATGCTTACGTTTTTGTTTTTGTTTCGTTGTTAACAACCTGTAAAATGATGTCTTCGCCTTCTTCGATGGCTCCTTCAATTTCTCCTTCCATCTCTTCTTCAGGATCAACCAAGTCATCCTACAAAATTACAATATGATCACGAATAATAGCATTTTCTTTTTAAAATTATTGAGTTCTAATTTTTTTTTTAATTTATTTAATTGGTCAGCGAAACTTAAGTTGATGCTGTTTAATTTCAACTGTAACTAATTACTTACATGATTTTCCTCTATATTTTGCAAACTTATCCCATGTATCCCAAACTCCCCAACGTTCATTCCATCAACGGCAGCAGACCCTGTTGAGTTGATAAAAAAAAATTCCTTATCATTAAGGGATCTCATTTCTCTGGCCTTCTTCCTCACAAACATTTCCATTCTGTAAAAACCTAGGAACCAAAAAATTAAGTTTACTGGTGATCATACCACATGTATAACAAAGTATAGGGTGCTTGAATACATTTACATTTAAAATATTCCAATACCTTTTTCCACTCTTGCAGTGTCCTTATTGGACCATCCCAACATGAATTTAAACTTGTAGTTAATGCCTCCCACAAATTCTTCAAATCATCGGGAGAATTGTAGGCCTGCAGCTTTTCGTGGAGCTTTAGCATTTTATGCTCACTTGAATAATCAACATAAATCGACAGTTGAGTTTTTGAGGTTCTTCTTTTTATTGACATTATATCAGGCAATCCTAAGATGTCTAAAAACCCTGGTGTATTCACTGATTCGATTTTGTTTAGAATTTTTGGGGGACAACAAATGAAAAACGTTAAATTCTGCTTAGAACTTCATTAGTAGATGGCGCGGTTAAGGAATGTTTGTTGTTTGTGTTCACGCAAAATGTTGATTGATTGTTTACAAGGATTGTAGTTCTACGAACAAGATTCCGCTCAGAACAGTTGGCGCGAAAATGAGATGAAATCCTCAAAACTTACTCAATGTTTACATCTGACTGTTAAAAATAAGATTTTTCTTGAAGTCTTCCTGGCGATTTTTCCAAAGTGATTTCTTCTCAAATGGCCTTTTTGAGATCATGGAAACTTCCACGAAGTAATGAGAAAAGGTAGGAGAGTGGACTTATGTCTCTAGATGATGAATTAACTTGAAAATTGAGGGGATTGGAAAATGTCCCCGATGACATTGTTCCATTAAACTTTCCGATACAAACTATTACCAAGCCATTCCCTGCCCATCTGTGCCGGACTATAACCTCTCTAACAACCTTCTGATATGAACAAAATCAGAGAGTTCATTGTAGATATCATAAAATCTGTTGATGAAGTTGAGAAATCGATGAATCCTGGTGTGCGACAGTCTAGGCTGCTTCCAGCTATCTTAGAATGCATTCTCCGGAAAAGATGAGCCCTACTAACAAAGGTGAGGGGAGAAAACAATAAACTAACTGCTTCTCTTTTATTTTTCAGTAACACCCCACATGAGATAATCGGAGAAGGAGGGCGATCTAAACCAAGCAGTTATTCAGAAGAACAAGGCCCACTCCCAAGATCGATAAGGCTAATGACTGATTAGGATAGGATAATTATCACTTTTTAATAAACACATTAATTTCACAAGTAAGCGTGGACTTTTCATTCTATGAAGATATCTTGATTTTGGCTAGTGAATTCCGAACCGTCACAAAGGGTCCCATGGCTCTCTGGAAAAAAATATCCACTATATTTAGAATTTTCCAATACTTTTAGTCAGAAGATTGTCATCTCATGAGAAAATTTCTATACAAAATATATATAATATGGTAAATAAATATAAAAGTAATAATAAAATTATTACAATTGGCAAAGGTAGTTCAGATAAGATTCAAATTAATTTATACATATACGAGTCATTTTACTAGTAGTGGAATAATATTAGATTTTAGCTTCAGAAAGTTAGGGGACTGCGAGAACTTTCTACTGTACATTAGTGATGATGTAAGGAACAACATATAAAAAGTAACCAACCATAAAGTATGTGCTTAATTGAATATTTAAAAAATAAGTTGACAAATTACATTGTATATTGATTATTAAAAAAAAATGAATAAATTATGAAGCCACTCGCAAAAATGGAAAAATTGACATAAAAAAAGTAGATAAAATTTTTCTTTAAAATAAAAACTGTAAGCTGCAGAATTTTTTCGCTAACGTGCGAAAAAAATGTGAGGCGGCGACTCTGAAGTGCAGCGCTGGAGGAGCACGTCGCAACGAGCGAAAATGGTCCAATAGTCTCAAAATGGCAGCTGTTGAAACTTCGCAATATTTCATTTCCATACCCAATATCGGCAAACTATAAGTCGTTTGATAGAGCTTCACTATCTCACAAATTTTACTTTTATTGGTTTGAAAGCTCAATTAAGTAATTGTATGTAATTTACAGCACTTCATAAAATCATTATCCGCTCCATATAAGATTTTTATCATGAGCAAACAGGGACAGAAATACATAAGTACCAACTCGGTGGAGCTGTATCAATAGAAAATTATCCATACAAAATAAATTGGTAAGGTTCATAATAAGAATTATTTCGGAACCCTCTCGAAAATTCTATATAACACTCAGGGTTATTATATATATATATAATACTGACAATATATAATAACTCTGATAACACTGACATAACTACATGGAATAGTTTGTTCTGAAATATGTTACATCGATCGATCAACCTCAAAATATTTCACAACGAATTGACATAACCTTAAACGCCACAAAAGCACAATCATAGAACGGATCAGGAGACACAAATCACGAAAACACCCTGTGTGGTATGAAATTGCAGTTTACTGAATTATGACAAGAAACGACGTCGGCGCCATCTGAAACTCTAGACAACTCTTTTTATCAAGTGGGCTGTTGTCCCCCAGTTTGTCCCAATATTTTACAGGTATAAGTGAATACACCATGTTCTTAGACATCTTAGGCAATCCATACCACGTGACCCAATATGGCGGTTGTTGGCACACAAACCGATAATCGCCATAAGAATATCATTGTCAGTGTGTACCTTTGGCTTATAAAAGTGTATTTTTGGTTATTTTCGGAGCTTTTATGTTATTAATTAATAATATTCAGATGGAGAGTGATTACCTGAAGACACTATTGTTGAACAGCAGAGGCATTGGTGAACGGTATGCTTGAAAATACATCCCCATCTTTTGTTTACATTTTTATCAATGTATTTGTTACAGGTATAAAATGAAGTTGAGGATTGATCAGTGATTTATATCCTTTTTACACTGAATATTTCTGAACTGAATTGTTCAATTGTTGGTGCTCCTCCTGTTACGAATATGGATATTATTTCGTATTTGCTTTTTACTCAGCTTTCCCAAATGCAGATGAAGCCCAATTACAAGTTTAGAATCCATACATACTTTGAATCTGGCTTCGTCGTGAAGGTGAGAACAAAAATTCAGAATCATTTATATATTTTAGTTAGTCTAGTATGTTTTTTCCTAGGCAGCAGGTTTTTTCTAATAGGTACATGTACAATTGCAAATCTTGAGTCATCGAAGTGAATTATTATAAATTAGGAATAATAATACATAAGAAGCAATTTATAACTTCTGACCTGTTCAGTATTGCTACATTTGTTGTTCATGTATTGCCACATTTGTTTATTATAAGAGACATCGATTTGATATTTAAGAATATTACTTCTCAACTTTCATAATAGTTCTTTCTAATCGACATAACTTTTTTTCAGGTCAAGTATTCACAAAAGGCAAATTAAAAACCTTCATATGTTTGGTACATAATTGAAAAGGATGAAAGCATTTGTACTGCTCACTGTACTTGTATGGCCGGAAACAGTGAAGTAGGTGGTCATATTGGTGCTATATTAGAGGCAATGTCACGCACAGATTTGGAAGCTGTGTGGCCAATGCCATCCTGTCAAAAAATTTATTGGACGACTTGCCTCTTGCTCAGTTGTTTTAAAAAATAAAATGTTTCAAATGAATATATATAAATAAATGTTTGTTTATTTGTTGTTTTACTGATTCAGTTGATTACTCTTAATTTAATACCAATTATAAAAAAATTACACAATATTGATATTTGTATATAGTACAATTTCGATAAATATCACGATATATCCAATTTTTACTGTTAATAAATTACAATACCATTTGAAGGTTGTAGACGATGTGGTAACTTGATTACTCTCGTCTCGGACGTCCATCGTCTTAATGTTCTTGAAAAGGTTTTCACGATGTTTCGAATGTTTGTATCTGCAATCGTCTGAATACAGTATTCACATTCAAAACATCGTGTAAACCTTTTCAAATACATTAAGACGATGGACATCCGAAACGAGAGTAATCAAATACAACATCCTTCACAAGACTTGATCGAGGCTTTCGATAATTGCCTGAAATATCTAAAAAGGGAAGGTTGAGATTGAAAGACATTTCTAAATATTTTCATTTATTGAGTCACCAGAATCCTAAAGAAAATTTGTATTCCAGTAATTTAATAACACTACCCATAAGAATGTTTTTTGAGGAGGTAGGTACATATATATGAACATTCATTTGGAGTTTTCTCTACTTTTGAAATGGAAAATATATCAATTATATATTTATATATATATATATATATATATATATATATATATTTATATATATAAGAACTTTATTTGAAAAGGGGTCCTCCTAATGTACAATATTTCAGATATATACAAGTAGGCAAAATCATACAAGTAATCGTAGGAACAAATCAAATCACAAAAGTCTGAAGTTATAGGTAGGTATCCATGACGGAATGAAGGATGTTATCACGAATGTGCACACAGGGTATGTCTGCTGCAGCCTCTCTGATACTTGATTTTCGAATCCGTAAGATCTTCTACGGAACAAATCAAATCACAAAAGTCTGAAGTTATAGGTAGGTATCCATGACGGAATGAAGGATGTTATCACGAATGTGCACCCAGGGTATGTCTGCTGCAGCCTCATCTGATACTTGATTTTCGAATCCGTAAGATCTTCTAGGTTGATTGCAGTTAACATACAGCTCTTCTCCTCCTCGATAAGTCATTTTAACTGGTCAAAAACTTATGATTTGATACTGTAGACACCGAGTGAAACCCGACTCTATCCCTGTCGTGACGGGACCCACAGTTAACTACAATGCAAATAAAGGGCATTTTTCTTCAGTTGAAGCACGAATTATAATCCTAAATTGAAAAAACTACTCAAATTCGCACAGAAAATCACAAAATAAACACTTTTACCACTATGGTCGCTTATGACGAATTACAATGTGTGCCAACAGCCGCCATATTGCTTTCGTTTTGACAGGTCGATGGATTGCCTAATTATATTTTATTATAAACACGTTTTTAAAAGCGACTATCTGTATCGATAGTTACAAAATGACCAAAGAACCGGCACGGAACTGAACTTTTTCTAGCTAAATTGACGTTTAAAGTGATGTTGGCAATGCTCCGATGGCTATATTCACCCTGATACAAAACTAATATCTACTAGATATTTCAGGATCTACTATAATAGGTATTCGATGGAATATTGATTATTTTCAATAAACAACATTCAATATTGATAATTTTTCAATGTTCACCATAATAGACCTGAATAATGTACCTATTCAATGTAAAAAAAGTCCACTCTATAAGATTCAACTTTCCAAATTTTTATAGGCTGTCATTTATTTCCCAATGTTCCTTTTTATTCTCAAGAAAATATGTTGAAATAGACATTTTAGAAATTGATCATGAAATACATTTCTCAAAAGTATTGAAGTTCCTGTATTAATAGTTTACAAATGCTGCAATCTATATGAGTGGGGAATGGAATGGTCACCAACTATTATTGACAATCGACTGAATTAGGATTTCATAGATATGAAAAATAAAAAATTTCACAAAGGATTGAAATATTTTCTGTTGGTATTAAAAATGCTCATGCTCATAAAAAATGAACATGTTGCATCAAAAGGGACTCTTTCAACATTGGAATGAAACAACTTGAAACCCAATCTAGTATCAATGATTACATGCATTTATTTGTTCCTCTGATAATTTTCAACAAATTACTTACTTATTTGTTATCAGCCTTGGATTAATTCCAAAGTATTGGTTAATACACTTCAAAATCCCATAGTGGTAAACTGCCATTCGATTAGGAAAATTCCAATATTTTATGTATTCGAAAAGACCACATAACGTTTATTTATCTATTAGGTAATCCATGGAATCCAACGACTGTGAAAACGAAAGCAATATGGCGGCTGTTGGCACACATTTTAATTCGTCATAAGAGTGGTAAAAGTGTTTATTTTGTTATTTTCTGTGCGAATTTGAGTAGTTTTTTCAATTTTGGATTATAATTCGTGCCTCAATTGAAGAAAAATGCCCCTTACTTGCATTGTAGTTAACTGTGGGTCCCGTCACGACAGGGATAGAGTCGGGTTTCACTCGGTTCCTCAGTTTCAAATCAAAGTTTTTGACCAGTAATAATGACTTATCGAGGAGGAGAAGTGCTCTATGGTTAGCTGCAATCAACCGAGAAGATCTTACGGATTCGAAAATCAAGTATCAGAGAGGCTGCAGCAGACATATCCTGTGTGCACATTCATGATAATATTCAACATTCGGTCATGGACTCATGGATATAACTTCAGACTTTTGTGATTTGATTTTGTTAATGTCGCTTGTTCTCTTCTCTCTCTCTCTCTCTCTCTCTCTCTTCTTGTGCTATCCTTATTCATTGGATCACTGCCGCGTTCGGGTTTTCACGAATCGTGAACCGTTCTCAAACAGTCCTAAGATTCGAAACGAGTGCGCACTAGTTCTGCACAGTTCAAGAACGATTCTTGCGGCAGTGATCCAAATGAATAGGACTACACAAGAAGAAAGAGAAGAAAAGAAAAGAACAAGCGATATTAACAAAATCAAATCACAAAAGTCTGATTATCCATGAGTCCATGACCAATGTTGAATATATCAGAATGTGCACACGGATATGAACTGCAGCCTCTTGATACTTGATTTTCGAACCCGTAAGACCTTGATTCGACAAACCTCTCCTCGATAAGTCTTATTACTGGTCAAACACTTTGATTTGAAACTGAGGAACCGAGTGAAACCCGACTCTATCCCTGTCGTGACGGGACCCCAGTTAACTACAATGCAAGTAAGGGGCATTTTTCTTCAGTTGAGGCACGAATTATAATCCAAAATTGAAAAAACTACTCAAATTCGCACAGAAAATAACAAAATAAACACTTTTACCACTCTTATGACGAATTAAAATGTGTGCCAACAGCCGCCATATTGCTTTCGTTTTCACAGGTCGTTGGATTCCATGGATTACCTAATAGATAAATAAACGTTATGTGGTCTTTTCGAATACATAAAATATTGGAATTTTCCTAATCGAATGGCAGTTTACCACTATGGGATTTTGAAGTGTATTAACCAATACTTTGGAATTAATCCAAGGCTGATAACAAATAAGTAAGTAATTTGTTGAAAATTATCAGAGGAACAAATAAATGCATGTAATCATTGGATACTAGATTGGGTTTCAAGTTGTTTCATTCCAATGTTGAAAGAGGTCCCTTTTGATGCAACATGTTCTTTTTTATGAGGCATGAGCATTTTAATACCAACAGAAAATATTTCAATCCTTTGTGAAATTTTTATTTTTCATCTAGGAAATCCTAATTCAGTCGATTGTCAATAATAGTTGGTGACCATTCCATTCCCCACTCCTAAGATTGCAGCATTTGTAAACTATTAATACAGGAACTTCAATACTTTTGAGAAATGTATTTCATGATCAATTTCTAAAATGTCTATTTCAACATATTTTCTTAAGAATAAAAAAGGGACATTGGAAATAAATGACACCTAAAATTTGGAAAGTTGAATCTTATAGTGCTTGCATTGAATAGGTACATTATTCAGGGTCTATTATGGTGAACATTGAAAAATATCAATATTGAATGTTGTTTATTGAAAATAATCAATATTCCATCGAATACCCATTATAGTAGATCCTGAAATATCTAGTAGATATTAGTTTTGTATCAGGGTGAATATAGCCATCGGGGCATTGCCAACATCACTTTAAACGTCAATTTAGCTAGAAAAAGTTCAGTTCGTGCCGGTTCTTTGGTCATTTTGTAACTACATACAGATAGTCCTTTTAAAACGTGTTTATAATAAAAAAAATAATTAGGCAATCCATCGACCTGTCAAAACGAAAGCAATATGGCGGCTGTTGGCACACATTGTAATTCGTCATAAGCGACCATAGTGGTAAAAGTGTTTATTTTGTGATTTTCTTGCGAATTTGAGTAGATTTTCAATTTAGGATTATAATCCATTGCTTCAACTGAAAAAATGACCTTTATTTGCATTGTAGTTAACTGGGTCCCGTCACGACAGGGATAAGTCGGTTTCACTCGGTGTCACAGTATCAAATCATAAGTTTTGACCAGTTAAAATGACTATCGAGGAGGGAAGGCTGTTGTTAACTGCAATCAACCTAGAAGATCTTCAGTTCGAAATCAAAGTATCAGATGAGGCTGCAGCAGACATACCCTGGTGCACATTCGGTAACATCCTTCATTCCGTCATATGGATACCTACCTATAACTTCAACTTTTGATTTGTTTGTTCCGTAGAAGATCTTACGGTTCAGAAAATCAAAGTATCAGAGGCTGCAGCAGACTATAGCCTGTGTGCATTCTATAAATCCTTCATTCCGTCATGGATACCACCTATAACTTCAGACTTTTGTGATTTGTTTGTTCCTACGATTACTTGTATATATCTGAAATATTGTACATTAGGAGGACCCTTTTTCAAATAAAGTTCTTTATATATAAAATATATAATATATATATATATATATATATATATATATATATATATATATATATATATATATAAATATATAATTGATATATTTTCCACTTCAAAGTAAGAAAACTCCAAATGAATGTTCTATATATATACCTACCTCCTCAAAAACATTCTTATGGGTAGTGTTATTGAATTACTGGAATACAAATTTTCTTTAGGATTCTGGTGACTCAATCAATGAAAATATTTAGAAATGTCTTTCAATCTCCCAACCTTCCCTTTTTTGATACTTCATGCAATTATCGAAAGCCTCGATCAAGTCTTGTGAATTATGTTGTATTTGATTACTCTCGTTTCGTATTTCCATCGTCTTAATGTATTTGAAAGGTTTTACACGCTGTTTTGAATGTGAATACTGTATTCAGACGATTGCAGATACAAACATTCCCAAACATCGTGAAAACCTTTTTAAGAACATTAAGAGATGGACGTCGAGAAATAATCAATTACATCGTCTACAACCTTCAAATGGTATTGTAATTTATTAACAGTAAAATGGATATATCGTGATATTTATCGAAATTGTACTATATACAAATATCAATATTGTTAATTTTTTTATAATTGGTATTAAATTAGAGTAATCAACTGAATCAGTAAAACAACAAATAAACAAACATTTATTTATATATATTCATTTGAAACATTTTATTTTTAAAACAACTGAGCAAAGAGAAGTCGTCCAATAAATTTTTTGACAGGATGGCATTGGCCACACAACTTCAAATCTTGCGTGACATTTGCCTCTAATATACAATATGACCACCTACTTCCTGTTTCCGGCCATACAATTTCAGT
>JAFIRS010008837.1:0-14166 GCA_018342105.1 Gonioctena quinquepunctata | reverse complement strand
TAACTAGGGAGAGAACGAAAGAGACACGTCTCGCTCTTACGAAAGTCAGAGTACGAATGACGTTGCACGTCCGCGATCATTAAGTTATAGAAAAATAACCTCTTCCCCCACCACCACTCTATTCTGAGCATGCGCACAACCCTCGCGGTGTATGACTAGCAAATCTTACGTGCTCATTTTTTAATTTTCATCGATTACAGTAATGTATACCAGAAGCGTTTTTTTTACCTTCGTTATTTTACAATTTTTATATGAGTTTTTCTGTGGTGTCGTTCAGGCTTGCGTGTCAATGATTTAAAAAAGAGTTGATGTCTATAGCCTCATCGTGTGAAAAACTGAAAAAATTATCCCAACCAAAAATAATAATAATAATAATGAAAAAAAAATCGAATGTTCTAAAAAAGAATGATATTAATTGAATGATTGGTAATGGAACGCTAAAAATACTCACACTTTACTGCTTGAGAAGACTCTGAGGAAAATATATTTTATAGTTGGTTTTCTCTCTCTAAACCATAGACATTATAACTGATGGACTTGCCGTCACGTGACTTTAACACACAGTTCCTGGCGGACTACATAAAAAAGAGACATGTTGTGAAGGATAGAATAAGTCAAGGCAGAAGATTCAAATTTGCTATGGCATTACATTGGAAAACCCTTCTTTGTTGTTTTTTGGGAAATATTGAATACTTTGAATGAAATGAGTTTTGAAAAAGTTAATGGAATCACAGTGAGGAAATTTATGCGACATTTTCATGATATCTTTCAGAAACAAAAGAATTCCATTGAGCCTTCATCTGAATGAAAATGTTTTATATTTTTATTTCAAAGTTCAGGATTGAAAAAAAAATATTGGTAATTAAATTTATATTCGATATCATGAAGTTAGAAGTGCAATTGAACTAAATTGGGAACTTAGGATTTCAAAATTTAGGATCAATAATGCCTAATAAATAAAAAATTAGTGAGAAATTAAAATTAGGAAGGAAAATATGACATAGGAAAATAATACAAATACAAAATGGTATTCAACACTCGATATAGAGACATTATTTTGAGGAAGGTTGTTAAATGATGGGGTGTATATAAAAAACAGTTGAGAAATTTATGTACCTCTGTACGTGGCAAGCTAGTATAGTAATATAGTCAATTAGTCGTTTTTTCATTTTATTTTAATTTGGTAGAGTATTGTATAATTTAAGGCTGATGTAGCTGTGCCTTTTTTTGTCCTACAGCTTTATCCATGAAAGGCATTTTGAAATTAATTTGTTTGGTTCAAGTGTTTCGATTTGAAAGATTTTTCATTAATATGCGAAAAGAAGATCTGAACTGGATTGAATATATTTGTTTCCAAATAGAGAGCATCTGTCGGATAAGTCCTTTTTTTGGAAAATTATTTTTGTGTTACTATCAGTTTATTCACAGTGGTCAATATTATTCAAACCTTAATTGTGGTGCATAGTACTTACCCCCTATAGCTGTTATGTGTCTTCGAAGGAATACTTCGATCATAAGAAATAAGAATCAATGAAGGAATGAAAATAAATAAAATAATAAGTGTTTATTATATGAAATTAATCTAAATGAGAAAAAAATAAGGATTATCAAAATTATATAGTAAAAATCACTTCATTAATAGAGTTTCTTGTTCCCCCTGATAGCAAAATATATAAATAAATGAACATATCGTTCTTTTCATTTATTTACATTTCGACGTATTTTGTGTCATCTAACAATAAAATAAATATACAGAAAGTTTGAAACAACACATTTTTGTATATCACACTAGAAATGACTACTGGGACTATGTTTACCACTGGTCAATGTGTTGTGTCAAACTATATGTATCTTACTATTTTGGTGTTTTTTACCTGAAGATGGACAAAAAGTATGTTGAAAAAATACCTGATTGATCAAGACGTTAATTCCGTGAATTTGAAGAAAATCAAAATATATGTGACTTATTTAAAATGAAAGCACTCTTATAAAACACCTATTTTTGAACCGATTGTTTTTTTTTGTGAGGTAGAGATTCGAAAAATATATGTTTTGTAAGGATGTTTCCATTTTAAATGGGCCTCTAATACTATATTACTTTCGTGTAACCTTTATTGATGACTGAAATGAATTAATTTTGTCAATCTATGTCTTATTCTTGACTCAACTTCATTAGAAGTATTATTAATATGGTGGAGACGAATAGTTAGATAATTTTTCAAAATCAGTTTAACCAATTGTAAAATATGACTAGAAAGAGGATCTTGTTCCATCGAGTGCTCAGTGAGCACTGCAAAGACTTCATTTAAGCTTATTTTCTTCAGGCAAAACCTTATCATTTTATTTATTATATTGGGCTCAGAAAAGTTATTTATTGTTTTTATAATACTTTCTGCCACAATACATATTTTAACTACATCTGACGAAGGTTTACAGAGTCCACCTCTATTTTTTCTTATTAGAAGTGCTGATGCTGTATTTTTGGAAGTGAGTGATTTGGCACAAGTGTCGCAATTAATGAGTTTTGCCATTCTTCTACTGACAAAACCAGCGATATACTCTATAATATCAGTATAATATACACAATTTGAAATCTCAGTGAAAGGAACCAAATTATCAAAATCATCAACTTCAATATCCTGAACATTCAAAGAATCTAACAAATTTGTACTTATAACATGAGTGGAAGATGTCACATTCAATATACTTGTTTTGTCTTGTGCCAAGCAATTTGCAGTATCTGGTGACACTAGCTCACAATGGATCAAGACTCTTTTATACGCCCCTTCGAATTGTCTTGCTGTAGGATTATCATTGAAACCTCCTCGAGATCTCATAATAGAAAAAAACATCTCTATATGATCTTGACTCATTTTATAGGTGCAGAGAAACTTTAAAGTTTTCGTTTTTATCAAATCATCAAACAAATTCCGAATACTAACTAAGCAAATTATCAACCCAATGAAGCCTGTTTTTCGTCGAGATTTAATAATTAAATCTCCTTTTTGATCTTTGAGACTACTCAAATATTTTATTGAACTCTTATAGTATCTTTAATGAACTTTTCATTCTCTATGCAGAGAGGTTTTTGGTAATCATTTTGTTTAAAAAGTTTCTACTATTTAAAATATCGAAAATATCATTAATTTTTCTGCAGTGAATTACAAGGGGTTGGCTTCCATTGAACTGCGGGATATTCAAATCTTTATCACAATACTCTAAAGCATCGGCAACACTTGCACTGAACATTTCCACTGCTAATTTTACTTTCATCTTTTCTTTGTGATAATTTAGATGTCTATTCCGAATTTTAGTTGCTGCATGAAGTCCTGATTCATTTTGTAATTTGACTAATTCTGAAAAATAATTCCAATTTATTTTTTCGTTCAGTCCATTGTAAAAAAATCCCCAGTCACCAAGAGTATTACGGCACAACTTAACCATATGGCAGGCATCTAGAATAATGTGTATTTTGTGATTTGTAATGGGATGAAAAAAATATGGCCTCATTTCTGGCCAGCTCAAGTTCGCTCCTAGAATACTGCACATAGACATATTTGATGTTATTCCATCAAATGTGAGACTCTTTATAATAACTCCTGTACCCTACATTTGTATCAAGCAACCTCTCACCAAATTTGCTTTTGCTCTGCAGTTAAAGCATCTATAAAAAAAATATGCAATGGGAACTTTCCATCTAGCATTTAATGCAACAAGCATGAAGACTAAGGCATTTTGGCCCTAGGAATGCCATCACTATCTTGGATTCCTGTTCCAAAATTGACATATCCCACATGCCTGGAGCCTGTCCATTCAACCTGTTCTTTGATTGACATTTCATCCATGACCAATCCAGCTAGCAATGATTTTCCCTTGGTTTTTTCCACCTCCACCTTGATTTTGACAGCTCTTATAGCCTCTTCAGTATACCCCGGTGAGCCATCTACTGAACTGCACCATTTTAACAAAGTACGTGGATGTGGCAAAGAATGCTTCCCAAAAGTGGTTCTTATGTAGTTGTAGGCAGATGATGAATGGAAATTGAGAGTGAGAGCAAAACTTCTCAATTCCGGAGGAAATTTTCCTGTTACTCCTTTCAACTGCCTAGAAAGGAGTTGTTTTTCTGCTTCGGAAACAGATTCCTAAATGAAATGAAAATACATTAAATCATTTGTATAAAAAAACATCAAAACCCCCATTGCCTCTGAAAATAAAATATGCTTTTCTACCTTTCTTAAATAAGCCTGTTCATGCGCCTTCATTACCTACACCAATAATTCTATCAAAAAAAAAAATATGGAATAACAAATAAAAAAATTGCATGTTCAAATAATTTGAAGAAAATAACTCACCTAAAGAAGCAAGAAAGCTAAAATTAAAAAAATAATGTTTTCCTGGATATAATTTGGCAAATTATAAATAAGTATTCCTCCAACTAATATAGGTATAACTTTTTTCTTATTTTTCATAACTTATTTATTTTTTATCTTTGCTCTGATAACTGGCCAAACTACAATTATACCAATACCTCAATAAGTAATCCTAGATACCTTCAGTATTATTGATGTTTCAGAAGAAATTTGATGTCTCTTTCTCAAATCATCAAGAAGACCATTCAGATCTGTTATTTTTCTATTACTCCTGCGAAGTTTGCAGTGGAGATACTTGTTAGTCTTTCTGTATGACTGACTGCGAAATATTCCAGTATATATGGCGTTTTCTTGGACTGTCAAGATCAGATTCTTCGAAATCTCCCACATATACAGGAACTAACCTTTTTCTAAGAAGAATGAGAAAATATTTAATTATATGAAATTTTATATTGTTGTTTATTTACCTTTTTCTAATATTTGTCCCAGATTTGACAGGAGTTAATTCATGCCTGATTACATTTGGATTAGAATTATGAAAAACTTGAATTGGTGTCTGTAATGCTTGAGAGGTAGAGGGAATACTATCTTGTTCTTCAACATTCAATTTTCCAGAACCTTCGGCAGGAGTCAAGCTTGAGTTCGGAATAGTACGAACGGGTGATGTGGGAGGAATATCTGATCACATTGAATCAATGTTTATATCAAATGGTAAAAAGCGAAGTTTGAAAGAATCAGAAAGGCATACAAATATAAATGTTATTTGAAATTTGAAGGAAATGTTTTGGGTGACAGTGACTTAGAAAATATGAACTCACCTTCAGTGGCATTTATAATCAATGTTCTTCTTGATATTTCCTTCTTGAGAAGTCGTTTCGGGAAATCAAAAACCGATGGGATTGCTTCCTTCTTCAAAACTTTCGTCCCAAAGGGATTAATATAATAGTCCTCTGCTTTGAAGTGGATACTACAAATTACCGCTGTGGCAGAGGGTTTGTAGTCTTTTCTCCTAATGGCTATCACCCAGTTATTTCTCATCAGTTCATTCTTCGGAAACCTGTAGTTAAAATGTGTTAAAAAAAATCCACATACACTTCATGGTTACTCACCTATGAAATTTCACATCCAGCCCGTTCTTGTATCTAACTACACAATTATAAGCTGCACACGAAGAAGGCATATTTAAGAATGTTTATTATTTATTAGAGAGTTCTGAAACACTAGATAAATTTATAAAAAACTCGGAAAACACCACACGAAAACACATATAAACAATATACGAAACCAATGTTTTGCCTGAACATATTCTGTCCTTTTTCACAGGTTCTGATATCGATGTTCTCTTTCCCACAACCAGTCCATATTATTATATGTCTATGCTCTAAACACAGATGTTTCTCTCTCAACGGTCAAGACACAAATGACGTTGCACGTCAGTGATCATTAAGTTATAGAAAAATTACCCCCTCCACTTCCTACCCTCAACCGAAAATAATAAAATAATCGAATGTTGATAATAATAAAATACTCAAATGTTATAAAAAAGAATAATGTAAATTGAATGATTGGTAATGGAACGCTAAAAATACTCACACTTTACTGCTTGAGGAGACTCTGAGGAAAATATATTTTATAGTTGGTTTTCTCTCTCTAAACACAGATGTTCCTCTCTCAACGGTCAAGACACAAATGACGTTGCACGTCAGTGATCATTAAGTAATAAAAAAATTACCCCCTCCACTTCCTACCCTCAACCGAAAATAATAAAATGATCGAATGTTGATGATGATAAAATACTCAAATGTCATAAAAAAGAATGATATAAATTGAATGATTGGTAATGGAACGCTAGAAATACTCACACTTTACTGCTTGAGGAGACTCTGAGGAAAATATATTTTATAGATGGTTTTCTCTCTAAACACAGATGTTTCTCTCTCAACGGTCAAGACACAAATGACGTTGCACGTCAGTGATCGTTATGTTATAGAAAAATTACCCCCTCCACTTCCTACCCTCAACCGAAAATAATAAAATGATCGAATGTTGATAATAATAAAATACTCAAATGTTATAAAAAAGAATGATATAAATTGAATGATTGGTAATGGAACGCTAGAAATACTCACACTTTACAGCTTGAGGAGACTCTGAGGAAAATATATTTTATAGTTGGTTCTCTCTCTCTAAACACAGATGTTTCTCTCACGACTGTCAAGACACAAATGACGTTGCACGTCAGTGATCATTAAGTTATAGAAAAATACCTCTTCCCCCACCACCACCACTCTATTATGAGTCAATAAAATGGAATGTATGTCTGTCTATCGTCATGTTGTGTAAAAGAAATGAAAAATGTTATCAACCGGAAAGGATGATAATAATATTAATCTATACTATATATATATATATATATATATATATATATATATATATATATATATATATATATATATATATATATATGAAATCTCACCTCGATTCTTTGATAAACTCGAAGACTGCTTGTAGGCTTCACGATTATGTAATAGACACTAGTCTGAACTCGCATAGACTTGTGCAGCGTCAATGTTATAAAGCTGCCTTTTCTATGTGGAAGAGCTCACCACGGTGTTGATATCTGCAATATTTATCGATAATAAATTAACAATACTTCAAAACTTGAAAAAATCATAGTTTTCCACCCTATATAGAGAACATTTGAAAACAAAACAAAAATCACCCTGTATACAAAAAAAGTTAAAATAGTCCACACCTTGATATACAAAAGTTTGAAAAAATGCATGTGAATTAAAAAGTTTGGTTAGCCCCGTAAAACAAATTGCATATAAATTAAAAAGTTTGGATATGCCACCCGGTATATACGAGAATGCTGAAAATATCACCTCGATTTACGAAAAACCCGTGAATCCCGCCCTAATGTCACATGTGAAGTTTGAAAAACAACCAACTATCCCCAAGCTCTGTCTTTGAGCACTTTATTAGGAAAAACTTTGAAAAAACTCTGTCTAAGAAATATTTGAAAAAATAAAATCTCAGTTTAGATACATTTTTGAATAAAAAAAAAAGTTGATGAAAAAATAACCCCTTCAAAACGTGAAGAAAAAATATACCACTCATTTGGAAAAAAGGTTGAAAAAAAAATACACCGTAAACAAATAGAAAATTTTTTTTTCTTTGAAACAAAATTTGGAAAATCAAATACAAAAATAAATGAAATAAACTTACTTTTTAGATGTTTGGTTTGAAGATGCACACACAAACACAAACTCAGAGAGCGAGAGGGAGCACTAAACAGAACGATGCTTTGAGTTCAAAGGATAGCAAAAGAATGAACCTTACGTCTATGATCAGTCAAGTGTCAAGTAAACCAATTCTCTACTGCGTAATTCAAAAACTGATGACTCAGAAGAATTCTTGGAACTGATGTAACATTGCGCAATATAATGCAATAGCTCTTGATGACGTCATATGCACTCACAAACAGGTGTGCCTAAACCAAACAAGTTTAAACCTGTATGGTTGGCTGGCTCGTCAGAATGGTTCCAACTTATCGATAAGCATACGGAAATATTGACTAGTTCTTCAATGAATAAAATGCGATATATCCTATCTCTTAGAACAGTGGAAATTATTAGCCTATTTTCAATGAATTCATATTTGTGTGTATGACGACATTGTATACTCTGACATATAATTTTTTTTTCATTTGGAAATTATTATTTCTTTTGGTTCACGCTGTAAAATCTCAATGCATATTTTGCGAGTGTAAAATATTCAATCAATCAAAGTTAGTTTCATTTTTTGTTTGTTTGTTTTTTCGCGATATGTGCAAATGGAACTCAAGCATCATGTGATATTTATATAATAAGGAGATTCCCAACCTTGAACGAAAAAAAAGCATCGGTTTCAAATTCCGATATTGAAATTATTTGGTATAGACAGCTGATGGAAGGAAAGCGTATACAGGTAGTTATTCATATTGTGTTTTGTAGCTCAGAACTAAATGGAAATGCAATATTAATTCGCTTTCTTGTTCGTCTGTTTGTTGGTTTTGTCTGTAATAATGATAATAATAATAGTTAAGAAGCAATAAATTTCAGAATAACTTTCCGATGAGCTAGAGTCTTGAAACTTTGAACATGTCCCCAGAACTAAATGAAAATGCAATATTAATTGGCATTCTTGTACGTCTGTCTGTTCGTTTGTCTATAATACTTATAATAGTAGAGAGCAATACATTTCAGACTATACTTGTGTATGAAATATAAATTTGAAAACTTTGAACATAGCTCAGAACTAAATGGAAATGCAATATTAATTCGCTTCCTTGTCCGTCTGTATGTCTGTCTGTCAGACTGTTCGTTACAAAAATCAATCTAAAATTATTCTTTAACAATCATTCAGCAAGAATTATGAAAAGCTTTATGGAAAAATAATTCTATTTGAAGGATGTATTAATTCAAAGAAATTGTTGCATTGAATAATTGTATGGTGTGTGTTGGTGAGGTTAAAACAATTTTTTCATTAAAATAATATATTTTTTTATGCATTATATAGATATATAATAAATTAATTTAAATTATCTCGCAAACTGAAATAGAAAAAATAAAGCTCAATTAATATTATGAAAGAATTTGTTGTTTATTTTTTTCATACCTAACATCGAACAGGGTGTTTACCCCTATTCATTCTGAGTCTATCTTCTGTAATTGAAAAAAAAATAACCAATTAAAATGACACATATTACCTATTTTTCTACCACTCACCAATTTTTATTACAATGAATATTTTATCCATCCATTTGGGATGGACTACAAATCTCGATCCCACATTCGCCATGTGAAATCGTAGCTTTCAACTAGATGAGCTGAAAATTATTAATTATAACTTAAAACTCATCGACACTTTAGTAATATCATACCGTAACAGCACCACATTTTGAAATGAAATTTTAGCGGGAGAGCAGTCGCGCGGTCATCCGTTCCAATAAAAAAATGCAGATATGGAAAAAAATTATTTGTTTTGATTTGAATTTCTACATCTCCCTTTTTGATAACGAATGCGGCATACTCTAAACAATCAATGATGAGGAGGCTGAAAGGATAGTTAGGGATCATACTTGAATATCATTACCCTGTACGATGATTCATGAATCTTTTGCTACATCCAATATATCTGCAATGTGCGTGGTCAATGAATTTTTATTTCTCGGAATTTCCCATTCAGATCTGAATTCAGTGGTGCACAATACATTTTTGTTTATTCTATGAAATGTTAGGCTTTTAAAAACTCAAATGATAATATCCAGAGACCTCTGAAGGTTCTAGTAGGAGGTCGGTCCCCCCATAACGGATATATAATGAAATTCTTAACCTAAACCCATCATACTTTTTTCTTCTCTATGACTGCGAGCTCCAATACGGCCCCATGCCTTCATAACGTACGCCAGCTGTCTCAGACCTTAGTGGCAACCTCCAGAGGTTGCTGAACATCCTACAGGCGGAGGCTCGGCCTCCATAACATAAGTTTTTTCTCAACTTAACCTACAACCGCTATATTTTATTTCTCCCATCGTTACACATCCAACGTCTTTTTCTACGGATTATTGGGCCCCCAATGCGGCTTCCACACATATCTCAAACCTTCGTAAGAGTCTCCCTATACCGATAACCACCCCAAGAGAGTCGGCCCCCATATAACGGACATCTTGAAATTCCTAACCTACAACCGATTTATTTTTTCCTATGAATGATTGGACCCCCTTTAACGTTCTCATACATCTCAGACCTCCGTGAGAGACTCCCGATACCGCTGAAGAACCCAGTCGTTGCCCCCATAACGGCCATCTTGAAATTCCTAACCTACAACCGCTATATTTTTTCTATACATATCTGGGCCCCCATGCGGCTTCCAGTTGTCACAGGCCTCCGTGGCAGCCTCCAGATACCGCTGAAGAATCCAGTCGTTACCTCCTAACGGACATCTTGAAATTCTTAACCTACACCGTTTTTTTTCTATAATATTGGGCCCCCATGCTTCCAGTTGTCCAGCCTCCGTGGACCCGATCCGTAAACCAGCAGGCCCCCATAACGGACATCTTGAAATTCCTAACCTACAGCCTCCATGTTTTTTCCAATGATAGGCGGCCATGTTTTTTTCTCTTAGCGGCAGCTATGTTTTTTTTTTCTATATATGGTTGGGTCCCCCAAAACGATCCCCCGTTCCCAGTTGTCTCAGACTTCAGTGCCCCAAACCAGTGGCGGTGCCATGTGGCGGGAGTAACCGGAGAGCGTCACTATGAGCGCAGATGGAACTGCGCTCATAGTGACATAGCATATCTACTTGGTTAGTTCCATGGACATTCCTCAAAATATAACCTATCTGTATTTTATGCCACAGCGACCAGTTTATCGCGAAGATAAAACGACGACGAAATTACGGGTGGTATTCGATGCATCCGCGCATGCACTTGGATTCGCCTCTTCAAACGAAGTGCTCAATCCAGGTGAAAATTTAATACCGGACATTGTGACAATTTTGATGAACTTTCGCGTTGGTAACGTTGCAGTAATTTCGGACATTGAAAACTCCCATAGTTTTTATGGTATTCCAGTGAATTGCCAGATGTTGAAAATTTGCCAAATCTAATTGGGGTTTCGAATGACGCGAGTTACCTTTGGTGTTACGAGTATACCTTTTTCCTTGCTGCAGTTATAAAGCATCATCTTTTGATTCAACCAGAAAAGTACAAGGTAACCTGCGAAACTCTGGATAATTCGTTTTATGAAGATGACTTAGTTCTTTCACTCAAAACACCAAACGAAGCGGAACAGATATACAAGGAATCTAACCAAATAATGTCAGGAGCTGCAATGAAATTGAGAAAAGGGTGTAGTAATGATGAAATTCTTCGAAATATGTTTGAAAAAGACAATGTTGCAGAAATATCTAATATTCGAAAAGTTTTGGGTATCCAATGGCATATTAATTCAGCCGAATTTTCTATTGACATCAATGCGGTCCTCGATTTAGTTAAATTTCTGCGCTCATAGTGACAAAGCATATCTACTTAACCAAAACGTCGCCTGTCATTTCCGCACAACCTGATATGATGTACTCGATCACTGCAGAATCGTACTCAAATAAGGCAGAGTTCCTGATCAATTTCGATGTTAAACTTTTCACACGATCTAGGGCACCAGGAAAATCATGATTTTTCCAAGGTAAAGAAACCTCGTATCGATTTCTTCTCATGACAATATTATTTTTACTGAAGTGCTGATTAAATTCGTTTGATATTTCTCCATGATCCCTAAAACCCAATGTTTCCAAATTCCAAAACTTTTTATGTCAATCGATTCGTTGGATTAATCTTCGTTTTCAAGCATATTCGCATGCAATAATGTAACAATATTTTATTGACATCAAACGAATCGATAGAAGCTGGACCATGTAGGGTCCAACCAAATTCAGTATTGACAGCTGTCAATTTTCCTGAAATCTTTTCAGTTTCGCTAGTAACTGGAGCCCTAATTGTCCGCACCTACAAGCATACTTATGCCTTCGATTGGTTCAATTCTTTCAATCCTGGCATCCGCTAAATTGAAAGATTTCGAAACATTTCTATTGCAGAATTCTGCAGTAGTTGAGTTAAAGTGTGAAATTTGAGGAATTTCAATAGCACTAATCGATATTATATTATCATTGTAAAGACTACGCAAATTGACCGAAAATCGGTTACATAATCTTGCAGGGCTCCTTTTGACCGAAAGAATTTATGCTTATTTTATGTGTACCAATGATCGGTAAGTTGAATTTTCTTGGTATATCTTCCTTGATGAAAGTTAATTGGGCACCCCATCGATAACAAAACGTATCAAACTATCTTTCATTCTGAAATAACCAGAATTTGGAATAAATGCACAAGCAGTTTGCAGCCACAAATTTTGAAATATCCCATTCGGTAATAAACTTGTTGATGAATTTGGTTTACAAGAATCCAACTGAATCTGGGCAGGACTACTAGTGTCATTGGAATTATTCGATTTGATGAAATTAGATCGCACATGCTCGTCGCATGCCGTCTCTTACATTTGTTACATTTTATAAAATTGTTTCGGCATTGACGAGATGTGTGGTTAGCTTTAGTGCATCTGAAACATCGAGCGTTCTTTTCAATATAATTTTCCGCTCCTGAAGAGATTGAGGACCATCACACTTCTGTGAATCATGAGTAGTTGAGTTACAGAATAAACATTTGTTTGAAACACCAGTCAAATGTCCAGCTGCAGTGCAGTGTTTATTTTATCACCTTTTTCAAACTTTGATGTGTCAACTATCTTCGAATCGGAAGCTAATATGGGTAAATTGATGTCTTTCGCTCGTTCAATGGACTCAATTTCAGTTTTCAAAAACATCAATTTATTGATTCATATTTCGTTCCCGTAGATGTCTATTGATCTTTCAGGAGTAGACTCGTTTTCACCAATTTCAATTTCAGGGCTACTATTTACTACTGCGCTGTGAGATTCGTTATTATAGATTCTGGGAAAAAAACGACTGTTTTTTGAAATGGTATCGTTCTCTACAGACATGATTTCAACATCATCCCGTATTCTTTTATCGGCACACTCAAAGCATTGAAAGTTCGCATGATAGAGGACACTGTATTGTATAAATTACGGAGTGCCCATATTTTGTTTTGACAGCATTGAAAGAGTTCAATTTATGAACGTAACTGTCAATAATTTTATCATTATTTCCATATTCGTTTTAACATTTCAATGGAGTCCTTATAACAAGCAGCAGTGTGTTAGTCCACTTATTGTTGCGGCAGCCTTTTCCCACTAGAACTGATTGCAAATTGTTGAATTTAGTTATAGCATCGAATTCTTCGTTTTCATGCACAACAGTGCGAAATTGTTCCCAAAAAGACGGCCATGCTGGGTATATCTCCATTGAAATGTTTGAGCTTTAACCAGGTAACCTTACCGTAGATTTCTGCCACAATTTCATTGTTACCATGATCCTGGGCTATCCTCTGGGAATACTCGCTATCGTTTTAGATTTTTCTATGCGGCGTTCCCATTTAGCCATCGTAGCAACTGCTTTGTCGTCATATTCGAGTCTCGTTTCATATTCAGTCTCGGCATCTTGTTCATTTACCGTCACTTCCCCATTAGCCATCGATGAAGTTTCTTTAGCAGATTTCAGTCTCGCGAGCATTACCACAAATTCATCTGTGTCCGTATCGTTATCGTTTATCAAACTTGTGGCACTGTTCATCAATTTAGTAACTTGTCGTCGACAAGTCGCTCTATACGCGGATTCCATATCAAGTTCAATATAGTCTTCACCAAAGTCCTGGTTTCGCACCAATGTAAAACTGATAACTAATAGCCGGGGTTCGTGAAACACTTCAATCACTCGTTATTTATTAAACTGATTGAAACTATCGAATATTCACTGAATACGAAAATATATTAATTCAAAATAAGAAAACTCATTCATTATTTTGATCAACTGTCAACATCTCTTTTATTCTTGAGTTACAGGGAGATACCAAATTATTTCTTCCCTGCTTAGAATTTTAACAGTCTTCAAGTCCTTCCAATGAAATCATCTTTCTGGTTATAATGGTTTTATCAATCTCCTTCATTTTGCAACATTATTTTTTTCAAGCTCTCAAACATCATCTTGTTGATTCCTGGTTTATGGATTTTATTCAGGGGTTGGTGAGGCTTCTCTTTGATGGTAATGCGAAAATCTTTGATAAGAGGCGATATCCCTTTCC